>VYZS01032309.1:2426-68067 GCA_013400695.1 Neodrepanis coruscans | reverse complement strand
AGGATGGGGAGGGGGGGGAAACAAGAGTTACAGAGCCAAGAAAATAGTAGCGGATGGCTGAATTAACTAGAGAGAAAAAGCCCAGGATATATAAAACATGGACACTGAAAAATAAAATAAGGGAAGGGGGGATGGTACAGCAAGTAAAACATGGCAAAATTTACATATGGATGAAAAGTAAAATTGGAAATAAAAAATAAATCATGCCAAAAAGCAGTTCAAGGCAGAACCACACTGAAACAAACATTTGCTTATGGTCTTCATGTACTATAGATAATATATCAGAATTTCTTTTTTTTTTAATCAACCATTAGACTTTTTTTTTTTTGCACTCCTAAAATTCTACTTTGTCTTGTATACAGATTCCAATAAGAACACTGCACAATTAGCACAAGGGGTCCACGGAAAATTGTCCTTGCTTGCCAGCGATCCTGCCCACAACACAAAAAAAGAGAAAAAAAAAGGAAAAAAAAATAAGGAAAGGGTCTGCCGCATGGTACTGTGCCAGTTCCATCTGCTTTTGCCAGCTTGAGAAGTAGGAAACCAAAATTCCCTTCCAGGAGCGTGTGTCTCTCTCTTTCCTTGACGAACTGTCCCTTGTGTTTGTACAAAAAAATTCAGTCTCTCTCTTATTTTTTTTTGTGAAACACAAGATTCCTTCTTCCTGTTCACATGCCATTGCCATTCTGTTTCCAGAGTTGCGAGTTGGTTGTTTTTGGGTTGTTTTTTTTTTTTTTTTAAAACCTTCCTCCCCCCAACATCCACTAAGACCTGCCTCCGAGTTCTTGCATAGTTGAAGTATATATGCCGTACTTAGCTTTCTGAGTGTGAATTTCTGACTGTGACAAGAGTATGAGTTGTAACCATGTTAACAAATAACCAGAGTGGTTCTAGAAACCATTTTTATAAAGTCTACCTATGTTAAGAATTTAATATTGGTGTACATTTATATTAACAGAATATTTACAGTTTGTTTTTTTTTTTGTTTAAAACAAGAAGTCAAAAAAAATTCCTCTTAAATTTCTGCATAATATAATAAGGCAAAAAACAAACAGTTTTGTACATTATTATTATTATTATTAATATTTTAATATATATCTGTAACTTCGGTTCCAAAGTACCAAGGTAAGTGATCAATTGGCCTCAGAAGGGAACCTCACAGTGGACTGTAAAACTACAGTATCTCCATAAATAATACTTTTAAGAAACCCTGGGTATTTTTTTCTTAAGGATCTGAGGCCTTTCAAATGCAAATTCAACTAAAAACAAAAGCAAGATTTCTTCTTTTTTTAAGTGAATAAAGAGCACAAAATTAAAAAAAATACAAATCCATTAAAAATGTTTCTCACATTTGGGAAAAAATGTACAAACTTGATATTCTTAACTCATTTTTTTTTTTAGCACAGAAACAAAAAACAAAACCAAAAATCAATACCTATATATTAAATTCCCATTCTCAGCAACCTTCTTGTTGGAAAGTCCCCAACCCCGTTATTTATGGAAATGTGCTTAACTTCTACAAATTTTACATAAAAAAAAAAAGTTTACAGCAGTGCATTTTGTAAAAGGTTTGTTGTTGTTGTTTTTTTTGTTGGTTTTTTTTTTCCTGTTTGTGTTTTTTTTTTTGTTTCTTTGTTTGTTTGTTTGCTTGTTTGTTTTATGTACAGGTGAGTTTAAAATTCAATGTTGGGGACTATCGTGCCTCTACTTCTTTGGGGTTCCTAGAGGGGGAATAGTCCCTGGACTCTGAGTTTGTGAGTGGAGTAGTCCTGCGTGGGGAGGCAGGTCTGGTGCTGCTGGCTGGTACAAGAGGCGGTGGTGCGCTCAGCGCCGCGGTCGGTGGGTTCCTGTTTAAAATCCCATTGTGCATGGCAGTGGATGGACTCAGTCTGGGGTAATGCATCCCGCTTAAATGAGGCATGAAGGATGGCACATGTGCCAGGTGACTTTCGATGGGGGACGAGTGCAAGTGGTGCATTCTGGCACGCTCAAGTTCTTCCCGTAAGTGCAAGCGCTCTCGTTCCTCCACTTGCCGCAACCGCTCCTGCTCTCGGCGGGCCTCAAGAAGGTTTTCATGGTTGTAGTCGTGCGGTTCCCTGTCTCTATAGGATCGCTCATGGTCATAAAAGCCAGAGGTGGTGGGAAACCTATGGATGGGATCTGTCCGGAGCTGGAAGTCCATTCGACGGTGCAGGTCTAAGCTCCGGTAGGCATCTCGCAACGGGTCCCTCATCGGGTCCCAAGAAAATCCAGGATGTGGCAGCCTCTCTCTTCCTGACAAAGGATTCATGCCTATAAGTGGGGTCATCATTCTGCTGCGGTCCAGAACATTCATGTTGTTCATCTGGTGCACGCTGCCCATGGAGATGGGCATAGAGGCAGCCATTGAGTGAGGCAATGATAATCCATGGAGAGTAGGTGGTGGGGGATGCTCCACTGATCTGGAGTGCTGTGAAGGCTCAGACCCTACCACCAGCACATCACTGTCTTCCTTCCTCTCCTCTTTGACTTTGATGTCATTCTTAATCTTCTGGAGGTCGCTGGGAAGCTCTGTCTTTCTCTCCATGTCCTTGCTCATTAGATTGGTAAGCTTCAGGCTCTCACTTAGTGCAGGTTTGCTGTATGGGGATACAGACTGGATTACTGGCTTTGTGTTTTCCTCAGAGGGTCTCTTATCATGGCTTGGAGTTTCCTTCACTGGGGAACGGCTCTCTTTAATCTTGTGTTCTGCTATGGGCGGCTCTCTCAGCCGGTCAGGGTGCTCTCGCTCGGGTTCTTTGGACCTTTCCCTTTCCCCAAGGCTGACCTGCCTGATGGGATCACTGGAGGTCTGGCTGTTGCTGCGGATGAGATTGCTTATCTGATGTGTCACTGGAGCTGATGCCGGTGAGGATCTGTTCGAATGTCTGTTTTTATCCATGAGGTCTCTGTAAGAAGAGAGAAGACACATCCTTGGTTTTGCATGAACAAACACAAAATGTTGGATGTTGGATGCACAGTGCAGTGTCCAGTTGTGTACTTCAAGGTTGCTCAGACAGTGCTTTGGAAAGCTCTGCTATCATTGGTTATATCTGTGATAAAGGACATGCACTACATAACTTTATATACTACAACGAAAAGAAATGTTAAATGTCCACAAATCTGAGTCTAAATTTGGGATGTGGTTGAAAGAATACTATAGCCACCCTAAGAGAAAGACCACTTCATTGAGAAATGTAGGACATTTCTCAACAACTTCTTTTTTATGGACAACTTATTTTTTTTAAAAAAAGGTTCCTTTCCTAAGGATCTGGCCAAATCAAAACAGAAATGTATGCAGGTCTTTCCTAAGATAACTTTGTTGACTGGAAGCAGCCATAAGGTGAGTGTTATTTTCCTAGGGAAGCTGCAGGACTTTTTGGTGTTGGCAGTTCTTGCAGGTAAGCCAGGTGCTTCAGGAGAAACATCCTCAAATTGGCCATGAGACTGAGTAATTGACCTCTATTTCAAGAGGACCTGCTATGATGAACAAGGGATTTGATAAGAATGTCCAGAGAGAGAGAGAAGCATGAAGGTTTACATTTCCAACTGCACCTCTGGCTCTGAGCAAGCCAATTAGTCACAGCTAATCCCACCTATTTAAGCAGGGACTAAATAATGTTCACCTTCTAAAAGCACTTTGCTCTGAATGAGAGACACTTCAAATGCAAAATATGATGGTGTGATTGAGGGAACTGCATTATGCAGCTGAAAGGCTCACTGTCACCTAGGTTTTATGATGGGTTTGCTTCCCAGTGCTGTAAGACCTGAGTACTGAAAGCTGGAGCTATTTTGGGAGCTATGTAAGTATCTATCCCTTATGATTACATTCGCTAACCCAGATTTCTTCGTCTGTGGTTGTCCTGATTGCTGGTCAAGGATGTGGTTTATTAAAACCATGTCCACACAGGGATGCTAGGGACAGCTTAAACTGAATTAATAGAAATGTAATAGAGTTGTTAACCCCTGTGTGAGCACTCTTGAGAGGAAAGTAACCTTGGTTTGCAAATGAATTCCACTAGAGCCAAGAAGGGAGCTTCCTACCTGAACGACTATCTGTGCAAGGGTGTCAGAGAATTTAACATTTGAAGCGGGATGACTTCAGCCTATTGCTTCCATATAATCTTGTTCACAAGTACTGCCTGAAGATCTCATTAAAAGCACTCCAGGCAAGCTATGAACCCCCTATCACCAGTCAAGCACACACATCTAAGAGTTGCAGGCTGTTATTGCCTACAAAGAAGTAGCCTGTTGGAGACAACTGGGCTCTGAAATATAAAGGCCTTCACAGCTTTAAAATCATGTAACTGGAAACTAATGAAGTAACTATAGCCCAGGTGACACAGTCCTGTCATTGTTAATAAGGGTTTGCCTACAATGCAATTTTTAAAATCAGTTTTGCTAATGGATTCATGCACACTGCTCCAGATACAGGCATTTGCATTTTTATCTCGTTAATGTCCAGCTAACATTTGAATTCATCAGCATATCTGTACATTAATGAGAACTATGACTGTCTCCAAAGGACCCATCACAATGCTACCTTCATGATTTCAGAATACACAGCAATGCTAAAGCAGCTGCATTGGAAACAGCCAAGTATCCCCTGAAAACACAGCAGCACACTCAATTCCTCAGCCTGGTGCTTTTTATTAACCTACTAGTGGAGACTGGCTTATTTCCACAGAGGAAAAATCCTAAAAGGCAAAGAGGTTTTGTTCTTTTTGTGTGTGTGTGTGTATTGTGTGTGTGTGTGTGTGTGTGTTGCTAGTATTTGTGCTCATCTGAGGAAAAGGCCTATCTGCTGCTTTAAGGACAAGCAACATTTTAGAAAAAATATAGAGGAAAAGCAGTCTCAGAAGGATGTGCTCAGAAGCCCAGGCTGCTCACCTCTCTTTGTCTCTGTCATCTTTGCTCAGAGGAAGATCCCTCTTCTCAGGCTCTCGCTCCCGCTCTCTGTCTCTGTCATGGTTTGTCACCGAGGAGCTTCGCTCCGAATCCGTGGGCTTGGGCCACTGTGGAGGTGTTGGGAAGGACGGCGGGGTCCGATGGAGTCTGTTCCATGGCTCATGAGGATTATTGAAATTCTGCAGGTTTGGGCCATCTTTGTGAGTAAAAATGTTGTTGTGAGCTAGAATAATGCCAGGGGGAGGAAGAGTTAAAAATAATTCAAGCCAAAAAATTATATAGACATTTTTCACAATACTAATCGCAACCAGAACTGTTTCAAGACTTTTTAATGGTGAGGGGGAGCTACTGGTGAGTGGACACAGACAATGCCAACACAGGATCCACCAGCTCTTTTATGGCTATTGGTGGAGGAAGCTTTAAATATACATCTCAGTAACTCAGAGATGACTGAAAATGCCCAGCTTCTCTTCTCCCCCCCACCCCAGGCAAGAGTTCCAGCACAAAAGCAGTATTTTTCCTCAGCTCCTCTTACTGGCAGAAACTTTAATTTGTGGGTAGTTACAAGCAATCAGCTGCCTGCAGCTGAGAATTCAGGGACTTCTTTGTTAAAGAAACCAGACTATTTGGTGGTATGTATGCATGTGTATAAACATAGAGCTTGGCTGTAGGCTTTTTAGAACAGTCACTTGATTTTCCTCCATCCATCTTCTGCTGATTCCTGTTGCACCATGAGATGCACAAGCACGCTCTCTTATATGTGGCTCTCAAGCATGTTTTGCCTACAAGTAATGTTTTTGAAGTAAAATTATATTATACAGGTAATTTAAACTTCAGACAATGGTTACAGAGGAGGTCTACACACTGAATGAGAAGTATCAATAGCTGTCCCACTATGCATCTTCGCTGTTGAAGGGTGTTACTTTAGGTGCCCACAGGGTCCCAGAGCTCAGTGTGGTTTTGCAGCTCCAGCACCTCTACAAGCACACAAGGTACCAGCCTTCAGCAGGGAGGAGACACAGAGCACAGCTACTGATCTCTGTGACATGTAGAAAAGCTCCCACCGCAGAGACCTGGAAATCTTAGGTGCAGTGTTTTCAGATAGGAGAATGGAGGTTAGGAATTAAACTTCTTTAAAAACTACCACCAGCTGCTGTAAATATTAGCATGTGGCTTTTCTGGAAGGGATGTTTGTCTGCAGTAACCCAGCCAGTACTTACTCAGAGCATGACTGCCTAATCCTCCAAAGGCATTGCTGCCTAAGTTCCCAAGGCCGCTGAAGGTGCTTGACCTGCTAAATGGATCTGGAAAGGCAAACAGGGATTTAGCAGGCATTTAGCCAAGAATGTTGGAGAATGAAACGCACCCCTCCCCTTCTTAACGGTCTGAATCCAAGAAGGATTAGGCCAGACTTTAAGCTGATCCTTCTCATTGCAAGGTTCTTTGCACAAAAAATTCCCATCATGTTAAAATGGAGAAGGGATTCAGTGCTCACTCTGCAAACAGGTGCTGAATAAACTTTTGTATGCCAGTCAGAAGCAAGCTAGAAATTAAGGTCTAATAGCTGAAATTAGGGTGGCTGCTGCTGAGCTATAAGTCTCCTTTCTTATCAGTACTAACAGCAGAAGCACTGTAATTGCCTTGAAAGAAGAATCTCAGCAGGCTCCTTGGCCAGCACTTAAAGGAATGCATCATCTTGTTTCTACATACAACTTTCTACTTTCATTATAATAGTGCAGAAAGAGAGTCCTAAGCTAATTGCTATGGACATCCATCCTTATTGAACTAACTTTGGCCTATTGGTGCCAAAATCCTCTCCCATTATAGTTTTCGTTGATCCTGGTGGTGGTGGAAATGATAGCATAGTCTTAGAAGCTACTATGACAAAGGGATGTGAGGTTTGTATCCTTTAAGGCAGAAGATGTATCTTGCCTTTCCTAGCCAAGTATCTGACTCTTTGGCTATTGGCAGTCCTTCTTTCCCCCCCAGTAAAGGCATCTATCATCAGATGTTCCTCTCTGAGAGTACATAACCTGACTCATGTTTCTCCAGAGAATGGGTTAAATCTTACCGGTGTACTTGTTTTCTTTCTTTCTTTCTTTTCTCTAAACATCTCCTTCTACCCACTGGCTTTTTGACTGTCCTTTTAAAGTCTTTAACTTGCCAAGTTAGAGGAGATACGTTGCTCTCCACTTCCTCACAGGTATCATCATATTTAAAATATCAAGGCAAACGGCAAATAGCTTGGATCTTTAAGCAAACAGCTATTTACTTATTTTAGAATACATAATCTTGCCCTTCCTCTTTGATATTAAGTAGCTGAGTGACTCGGTAGAGACAGTAAATTTTGACAGAATGTTC
Organism: Neodrepanis coruscans; assembly: GCA_013400695.1. NCBI lineage: Eukaryota > Metazoa > Chordata > Aves > Passeriformes > Philepittidae > Neodrepanis > Neodrepanis coruscans. The sequence goes on along the minus strand of VYZS01032309.1, from coordinate 60,780 downwards.
ATGAATTGATGTAAATCTGGGTATTTGCAACAGAAAAAAGTCTACTAGGTCATGTGGCATGCCACATTTACTGATTGGATGAGTGTTACTAAAACATTAATCAACAGAGCTTGAACTTTAATTGGCAATGAGCTGCTTGTGAGCTTCTAAAATGAGGAAATTTGAGAAAATCAGGCTCTACTTACTGCCAATTAGGAAACTGAAAGGCTGGCAAAATGTGAAGAACAGCTATTTGCCAGGAACTGTTTCCTGAACTCTTTTAAAAAACATAGCCAAGAACTTTCATAGGTGGAAAATGGTACAGGAGGAGCTCATTTTAAGCTGATGCTTGTATGAGGTACCTTTGCATAAATTTCCCCCAATTCCTCAGGCACATTTAGCAGCACAGAAGGGCTCTACAGGTCACATTTTGGCTTCTGTGTAGTGTTCCCAGCAGAGACAGATGTGACTGCTCTGCAGTGCCCTCTTCTCTTGCAGGAGAGGGTCTGTTAATCTTGCCCCTCTCCATTGGGGTAGAGTGAGGGGATGTGCTGGGAGCTGGCAGGGGTGAGAAGCTGGCCAGCTTCTGGATCCTGAGGCAGTTTAAACCTTTCCCTCCCATAGTGCTACAGTGCAGGACCACACTGGAGAGCCAGGAATGGTGAGAAGTAGAGAAGTGAAGGCAGGGTTTACTTACACTTACCTGCCAAGTGGTTCGTAGGCAGGAAACTGCTGTGGTGAGGTGAAGGACCAAAAGGGGTGGTGGCTGGATGTGTCGCACCTGTGAGAACAGGGTTCCTTTTTAGTTCGGGGGCAAGTGACTCCTTGCATACACAGAGGTCCCAACCATCACATTCAAGAACCAGATGCAAAGGCCAGATTAAAATACCAAAGGCAGGGGAAGACTCCAAACACCAGCTGAGCAAGTGACAGGCAGGATTTCTCCGAGAGCCCTACAAAGGAGTCTGTGGGCACTAGGAGGCAGGAGGAGACCTTGCACTGAGTGCTGCTGCTCACCTGTAGTAATGAGGAAGCAAATCTCTTTGTCTGACATTTTCAGTCACTACTCTGTGTTTACATTAAAAAGGGTCAGCCCAGGTTATAAGCCCAGACAGAAGGTGCTCGGAAGTGACTGATTAGAGTCTATATGAAACACCAGTTAATGACAGGCATGCAGGGAACATCAATCATGCCTCTCCCATGAGAGCTCCATCTACGCTCTCACATCTGTCTCTGCAACCACAGGCTCCCCCCGAGGTATTTTTTTTGCCTTTCCTAGACACTGCTCAATGCCATGGTGCTGTGCTTCCTCATGGGAAAGGAATACCACTGCTGAGCATGCTGGATAACATAAGGTTGAGGTGAGGGGAAAGAATGGGCTAAAACAAGCAGGTCTGCCCTGTAATTCAAGGTGGACCAGGCTCATGCAGAGAATTCTGCTCCTCTTTCAGAGCAGAAAATGAGAGATTTGCTTCCTTGCAGGCAGAGATATGTGAACCTGAATGGGCTCACAACCACAGTGCGAAAAGCACTGCTGTCAGCTGCCATTGGGTTATGTGGGTTTTGAGGAACATTAACTCACATGTATCCTACAAGTGACAATACGTTTGGGCAATCTCATAGGCCTGGCTTTGAACCCCTAAGATCACCGCAGATCATTTTCAGGATGCACCTGGAATCAACTTTTGAGTCTTTATGTTTCCGATGCATTTGCTCCAGTATTACAATGACAAGACCAACCCTCTACAGCTGCCTGGGCTATAAACATCCTTGTGGTGCCTATTCCCTGCCAGTACTTCTACTACTGGAGACAGAGCAGAGTTAGCAACTATCATGACTTTCAGATGCTGCCTGGATGCAAACACAACTTCTGCCTCCCTCGCAGAAAGCAAGACCTGCCATACCTGTGCATTAACTGTCTCATTTTGTTAGAAACTAGTAATTCCACATAATGACAACAGCAGCATTTTCCCAAGGACATGTCATGTGCAAAATAGACCAACATCTAAATATAGCTTTACAGTGCTCCTCTCACATACTTTGTTGTTAAAAAGTTAACTTCCCTTAATACTGGGAAGAATAACAGGTAAAACCTAGCAAACATGATCAGCCATGTGTCCAGAATGTGAGCAGACTATAAAACTGGAGAGGGAGACAGAGCTATGTGTCCCTCACCAGCTTGGGCACCTCAAACCTAAGCAGCCAGAAAATGAGTTGAGGAAACTTAAGAGCGACCACGGCAATGAGACCTATCTAGTACCTATCTATAAACATTCTGACTGCTCCAATGCTTCAAGACGGATGGAGACTGTCATCTTTCTAATCCTTTAAGATTTCAGAAGGTGTATAATGGATGGGAGATTTCTTCAAAGGAGACGGCTTACAAACTCAACTACATGGGCTGATAATAAAAAATCCTCCAGAGAAAGCCAGGAGCAGCATTGCAGGCTGACAGGTAGTTATTAAATATAGCGTCTGCCAGGCAGCCCAACATCCGTCCTGAAGACAGGTGGCCCTAAGATAACTTATGTCTCCCACAGTAACCAGGCAATGCAGCAGAACCAATGATTCACATCAACTGCACATGTGTTCGATAAGGTGAAAAGAATGCCTCGGATATTGCAGAGTAAAAGATTTATTCATCTATATATTACAGCTGCAATGTTTGTTCACGTTGATAGCACTCTTTACCCAGATTTACAGGGTGATGGCTCTTGTGATTAATATATTCGTGGACAAGTTGTTGTAAGGTTGTTTATCTCCAGTGAAAGTTTTCTATTAATTTGCCTTCTCTAATGTTTCTATTCCATGCTATTTCCCCTCCTGCTTTTGTGAATGAAAAGTAAGGCATGTTTGCATCTTTTAAGAGAAAAAACTCCAGATACCAACTGGACTAGTGCTTTTCTTTTCTGCCTGTCAGGGTAAATTTTGCCCAGAACAGTAGCAAAACCAGGCATGAAACAAAGTCCTTGTAATGACAACACAGCACAGACTGAGGACATTGGTAAGGAAACACCTGCCATGGGAAAACAGCCATAGGTTTGTAAAGAAGCTGCATTTATGCATCCAAGTAGATGCAATAAATATCTTTGCTCTGGACTATCAAAATACTTTTTTAGAGACAAATATACTGGATAGCACTTTACATTGTAGAGCTGGTACCAGCACTGATTATATCTCATAGAAATGTGCAGTTAATGCTTAAGAATTTCCAACCACAGATAGAGCACAAAGACTGAAGCACTGGTGGAGTTCCTGAAGGCTATCTGACAACTGCATTTGAAACTCCATTCTGACAGAAATTTCAGCTTGGTCCTCATCTGTTGCTTTTCTGTCATGTTTGGGACAGAATTCAAAACAGTGCTAACCTGGTTCATTTCAACAGGGTTGAACCAAGGCTGAATGTGACCATGTCTGCACTGAGTCAGGGTGATTGTGTAATACTGAATCATAAAACTAGAGGAACATTAGGGAACTATTTGCCAGTTAATTACATGCACAAAGAGCTAAGTTACATCTTGTCAACTGATACAGTTCATTCAGAATGCAGATTTAGCATCACAAGCACAGAAAAAAACGTGAAAAAGTTGAGAGGGAAAGTTAAGCCTGGGAATAGAATGAAACCAACATTTGGCATTAGAGAGATCTATGTGAATCCTGTATGAGTGACCTCCTAAACCAGAATGCTGCAGTCTCTCATGGTCAGAGCCATTGAGAAGAGCACAGCGACACTTACTGCCCTTTGGTAATTGCATAACTGTAATTACTTCTCCAAAAGACTGGAAAACAATTGATCAATGAGAACTGTATTTAATTATTTGTTCGTTTGGTTTTTTTTAACTCAATATACCATTTTAAGCCCTGGAGTTTGCTGGACTTTTTAACACATTGGGGAATTTTTTATTTAAAAAGCAAACCCTTCACAAATACACCTTCTGTGATATTTTCAATACTGCTATTGAAGTTCTCCTTTTCCAAAAAGCCCTTGTTTTCAGAAAACAAACAGAAACTTGCTGAGTGGAGGAGCTGAGAAGAACATGGCAAATATAAAAGCAAGAAAGAGACTGGGGCCACTTCCAATCCTGTGCAATGGAAACATTTTCAAGTGTTTCGTCAAAATTGCTTTTAAAAATCACTCCATAGCCTATTAATCAGGCACATAAGAACCAGCTGCAGAGACATGAATGTAAGCCAAGTGCTGCAGCTCAGTGATGTGCAAAGGATCCTGCATTGGAAGTGATGGCAGAACCGTGGCCACAGGAGTGACCAGCACCTCTGCACCCTTCTGAACCAACCCTGACTGCTTCTATTGTTGAGGCACACATAGCTGTAGAGACACATATGACATATACTGACTGCTGTTTGTTTTTTTTCATCAACAAGTAATGATCTTCTCTTACCTGTAGTAGAAAACAGAGGCCTGGCAAGGTCTTGTGGATAATGGAAGCCTGGAAACACTCCAGGGGCGGGAGGTCTGCTGAACAGGTCAAGTTTACCACCTATCTCTAGCTTGTGGGGATCCAGCTGCATTTGCTGTCAAGTGATATAAAAGCAATCTCATTATAGACTTCCTTTTTTATGGGATAAAAACAGAGGTAGTTAAGGCTCATTCCCCTTTAGCCCTGCCAGGGAGAGTTAGTGAGAGTGACAGCAGCGTCTCCGGTCACACAGTCATGCTCTGACAGCATCTGTGAGGCCATTTTGCTCTGCAGCCTCTCGGCTGCCTGCCCCATCCACACGGATAAGGTCTGAAATGATCCCAGCCCTTCAGCACACACTGGAGCATGGAACATGATACACAGAGCACGCTGCAACCCCGGATCTGTCGGTGCTCCCAGCCTGACAAAAAATACTCTGCAGGCAGAAAGCTGCCGACAGAAGTCTTGAGAGCTGGGTGATGGACTTGTCTGTTTTGCTTCTCCAGTCTGAAAGAGAGATGTGCCCACACTATGCCCTTCCTGCAGCTAGTACAGCTCAGTACACAGGCAAGGGGCAAAGGATAAAGAAAACTATGAGGCTCCTCTACGGGCTATTTTTGTCCTTGCCCTGTAGAAGTGAGTATGGCCAGAACTGCACCTAAGTCATACAACTCTCTCAACAGCCTGAAGATTGTATGTTTGTTTATAAAAATGTAAGCATACACCACCATGGTGTATGCCTACAGTGCACCTACTTAAGCACTGCATAATCTTTGTTAATGGGACAAAAAAACTGTAGCAGGAGCTATGAAAAAATAAAACCTACACAAACCCCCTTAACAGCTATTCCTCCTGCCACAGGGAACCTCAAGCCTGTAACAGCACCCCAGAGCACCTATGCCCTGTTACCTCTTGAATGCTAAGCCCCTTCCCTTTGCCTATCATCACAGCTGTGCAGGAAGCCCCACAATCTCTAACACAGGAGACACCAATCCATTCTCCTGCTCTCTGCTTTGTATGTTCCTCACTGTATTGGCCATATCATTGCCTCCTCTACAGGAGGTACTAGTGCAGAAGGGAAATGACATTAAACATGTATGCTTTATCAAAAAGATAGACTTGGGCAAAATTACCCTCACTTTCTTCTCTTTTTGGCTGTGCACTTATTATCTACTGTTCATTCTGTCACTCTTCAACCCAGCTCCTTTGCCCTCAGATAAACTTTACAGTTGCTACAATAAATGTTAAAAGACCGTAAGTATTAGTTAATCAATACAGGCAAGCTCGAGAATCACCACAGTAACTGCTTCCTGCCCATTACTCACTAAAATACAATCTGTAAGCTAAAAGACTTGGCTTTGTTCCAGAAGCCGTCTGAATTACCTTCATCTTTTGCTGGTGATGGTAGATCTGCCAGGCGATCTGTACATGAACTGCACACCACTTCCCGGGTTTCTGCAATGGAAAGCACAAGAATTTAGATTAATTTATACGTTAGCAATCTACATCAGATAGAACATTTCATTTCCCTTACTGTCAACCAGGCAGCTAAGCAATGAGAAAGGCTGATTACTAAAGCAGCACAATGGATGATCAACATTTTCTTCTGTACTGCAGCAGATGATGTTTAAATTAAGAAGGAAATGGGAAGAATGTGGGATATCTTCCTCATCTCATGGACATCTGAGATCCTTGCCTTGTTCTTTCCTACTTGCACTCCCCCCCTCATAAACCGAAATGAATGGCAGCAAAGAACAGTATGCCATGCTCAAGAGAAAGCAACTAATAGTTCACAGTTCTGTTTCTGAAAAGAGCCCTGTTCATTCATCCCTGCTGCACTGCAGGCCAAGTCATGCGTGGTTATTATGGCTACTTGCTTTTGGGGAGGAAAAGGGTACAGACAAACAATCACCAGGATGAGCAGCGCCACAGCTGAACAAGTCACTGTTTTCAGCTGAGCTGTGGTACTCACTGTAGGGTGTTTATGTGGAACATCAGAAGCGCATTGACCTAAGCCACCATGAATCTGCTCACTGGTGAATGTCTGTCCATGTCACAGTCATTTATTTCTGTGACCCTTATTTCATACCGTGAACTACTAATGCACATAAATGAATGCAAAGTAAGGCTGGGATTTAACCTAAACATTATTAATCAGAAGCAGTGAAGAGCTCTAACTATGACATTTTGCTTTAAGCAAAGGATGAGCGTGAAATTTTCTACTGGACATGTTAAATTTCAAAAGCACATGCACCATATTCAAAGCATATGTGTATAAATATATATATAAAATCCCCCACAAACCTTACTTACTCTTACTGGAGGCCTATAAGGGTCTGACACCTATGGAAAAAGCAGAAATAAAACAATCAGTCTTTCTAAAACTAGCCAATATACAGCAAGGTGGAGAACTTCCTCGGAACAAGTAAAAGCATTTAGAAAGCAATATTCCACAGAAGTCCCCTGTGACATGGGGAAACCTAAAAGGCTTAAAGAAGGCTTAAAACTTCTCTTTCAGTCCTTGAATCAAACTTAGCAGAATTTTATGATAAACAAAGCAGCTTCATGCCAGAAATTGAACAGTGCCAGTGCTTTTCTGAACCTTGTAATCGTCCTGAAATGGAGCGCATAAAACTACTCTCCAAGCAGTGCTTAGAGGAAAGATATTGAAGGGGTTTCCTGCCCCATTTCCCTTTGACTTTGTTTAAAGAAGCCAATACACCCCTTTGAATTCATGACTGGTGGAGGCGACTGTCTCACCAGAAAAAGAAACTTCTGTCCTGCTGCACGTTCCCAGTCTAGAGGCCAATTTGCTCACCAGCTTGCTCTCCTTCTTTATGAGCAATTACTATGTTTACTGTAAATCCAGATAAGCTGAAAGGAAGGTTATATATTGTTGCCTACCCCTGGAGTCTTCTGCAGCAGCGTATGGTGGACTGTGCCTGGTCTACCTGCTACATCAATAGGGTTTGAAGTCTGAAAGACAAGAATAGAGCGTGAGTAATACTGTATAACACCAGCAGTACATTTAACATCTCTATCTGATGTTAACAGCATTAATTAGTCCATGTTTGCACTGTGCTTTGAACACATATATAGCTACATTAGTGGTAAATGTTATCTCTTACTGACAGCCAACAGCATTTAACCACCATGTCAATTATTATTACTGAGCAGCAGTAACAGTATTCCAGTAGCACCCCTAAGCCCCACTGAAATCACACCCCATTGTGCTAGTGTGCAGTGTGCAAGCGCATGGGAAGAGACAGTCCCTGCCCCCCAAGCTTATTCTTTATACAAAACAGGCAGGAGGTAGGAGAGAGAACAAGAGAGGTGGCCTGACTCCCTCCATGTTTCAGGCAGCAACCAGTACAGCAGTCAGAAACAGAACAACTCAAGTATCCTGGTCCCATATCCCACCCATTGGACAATGGCCCCTCTCTGACTGGGGCCAGGTAACACAATGCCTAAACCAGCAACAGCCCATCTATTTGCTTCCACAAGGCAAAATGAGAAATCTTAGAAGGTGCTTGTGGGTCTTTTATAGCTTTGCATTGTTTATCCCATCATTTTCCAGCAAGAATTAAACACCTCATTGAACGAATCCCTGTTCCTCCTCCTCCGGATCCCACCTGTTGCCCTGTCCTAGATGATCCCCAAGAACTCGTTCATCTTCTCACTCCGGCATTCATCCATCTCCCACTCCCAGAGCAACTGCACCTGGTGCCTCTGCACAGCTGAGTGCAGAAGGGTTAAACCTCTTTCCCCAAGATACTACTTTGCTCACATTTTAGGTCAAATTATAGTAGATTTCAAACAGTACAAGGCATGAGTATAATCATGGGTGTGGGAGGGAAGAGAGGTTTTAATTTGTCTAAGGCTACGTAACTTCCAGACTCATTAAAAAGGGAATTTTCGTGTGTGTGTGTAGGTAAGTCAATGCACTCCCCAGGCAGATCTGAGCTCTCAGGGCCTCTCTGACAGCTGAGGTAGATATGAGGTGGCAAATAAGTTACAGCTATCATACAGGCAAGAGCTTTAAGATCACAACATGTTAATAGCATGGTGTCATCCTGTCCCTTTGTCCCCCAGAGAAAGATGTGAATGCTTCCTCCAGCAAAGTAAACTGAATACTTCTGACCTTTTCAAGTTCTTAGCTTGTGAGAAATGGCCTTCAGGAAACTCACTGAGAAGTTTACCGTCAGCCTGGATTTATGTGCAGTGGACTTACATGCACAGCTGTAGGCAACTGACATGGGAAGGAGAAAAACAAAACCAAGACCTCTGCTTTGGAAAGCAAGAAGTGCAGGACTCAGTGTGCCAAAATCAAATCATCAGGTCTGTAGTGATTATGAAGGTTTTAGTCAAAGCAGCTTGGGAGGGAGGGAAAAACAATGCAGTAACAATGACTGGAGTGGCTTTGCCCAGCAAGTTGAGCTCTGTCTTCTCTGGGAAACTGGAAAATAATGTGCCAAAGCAGCAGATCCATTTTTCAATCTGCTCCTCTCTTTTTCAGATGTTAGACTGTATGTAAATAGAGCACCATTCAGAGATCAAGTGATGTTGCTGATTAACCACAGCACCACAGTGTGACCTTGCACTGCTTAAACTCAAGTTACCAAATGTTGGATGTACCTCTCATTAAAATGAATTAACAGCTAGTTTTAACACAGCACTAGGAACTGCTTAAAAATGTAAAGGGTCTGTGCTAACTTTTTCTTTCTCACTGTGTAACTGCTTCTCCTTGGCCTAACGGTATTTTACAGTGAGATGGGATCTGTGAAGCTCTGTAATGAAGATGGGCAGCGGAAAAGGATGCCATTGGTGTATCAGCAGCTCCTCATCAACAGGAAGCAGCATTATGGCACAACAGAGCCCTAACTAAACACTAGCAAAATTTTGCCAATTCTACCTTGTTTGTGCACCTCCTTTTCTTGGAAAATCAAGTTCACACCCTGACATCTCAGAGTCCGTAGGGACTCCCTGGCATTCCTTGCAAGAATAACAACAATTAACACTGGCAGACAAACTCCATTAAAGGATGGCCGTGTTCTGTCCCTCTTCCTCCCTCTGCTTTGATGAACAATGCTTTTCTAGGCCTGCAGCCACTACATACAGAACTCCTATTCGATGGGCACTGAGGAAATACTCCGGCTTCCATTAAAAACATAAAGTTAAGGGGGAAGGTTGCCAGAAGCCTTATTTGCAGCATTTGCTAATTACTGACTTCCACTGATGTCAGTGAGATTGCTGAGGGAAGCACATCCCACAGACTGGCCTGGTATGGTTATGGAAATCATCTTCCAAATGCAAACAGGAATGGCCTGGCTACAGTGTTGGTCCTTCAAGCCTTCTAACACAGCAGCAGGTCTCTATGGAAATGCAGTTCAAATAGTAAGTCTCTAAATCAAGTAAGAAATAACTAAAATCACAGCATGTGAGGAAGCTAAACACGTCACCTTACAAATGACATAAATACTCCATTTTCAAACAAATACTACATAGACACAATCCATTATTTCTTGTTTGGAGAGATTTAACAGTTTTGGCTATTTAAAAATAGTTAATAAAAAGAACATGTCCAGGAGGAAAAAAAAAAGCAGTGCACACCACAGAATTCACCAAAAAATGGGGGTTATCATGGCAACATCTCCAAATGCCAATCAGTGCTACTTGTAATGACATGTTACAGCTGCAGTGCACCTTCCAAACACATTATCTCAAAGAAGCTTGCAGGCATTAATCAACCCTTGTAAGACCCACTGCAAGATAACTTTATAGATGAGGAAGCTGAGGAACAGAAGGTTTAAGCGACTTGCCCAAGGTCAGACAGTGCTGGAGCTGGGAATAAAAATTCAGCTCCTTCAGATTGCTCTATCCATTTACAGCAGTCTCTCCCTATTGTTCCCACACTTGTGCAGTCAAATTCTCATTGTTTTTTTCTGGGAATAAACAGAGTTTATCTTTTGCAATCTCAGACCATTAAATTTATAAAATGATTTGGGACTCATTGGTTTATTATGAGCTGTAAATATTTCAATCAAATAATGCACTTGACTGAATGCTTCTCCTCCAATTTCAGCTGACCTCCCAAGTGAACCATTATATCCTTTTCCAAGGAAGGATCAGCAGTGCCAAGAGAAAATTTCTGCTTAAGTGTTGGCTGTTTTGTGCAGATGATGCTCATAGTTCTGTGGGGTGATTGCTTCCAACCCTGTGCTGCGCTTCTGCTAGTTAAATCATGTGCTACAAAATCACCAGAGACATGACTCTGAACACAGTTTCTCTCCCAGCAAAAGAACAAAGCCTTCAGAAGAAGAAGTCTGTACCTTCGGTTGAAATGCTCCCTGAAGTGACCCAAAGGGACCTGAATGTGGAAGCATGGGTGGCATTCCAGGCATTGCTGGAGGATAGGTTGGAAAGAACTACAAAAGAAAAAGAGATGCTTATGTCACAGGACGAGTTGAACAATAATGGAGGTTGGTGCCAAGCCTGGCACATACAAAAATAGTACTGTGCTGAACAAGTGCCACAGTTGTAGTACATGCTAAATTTGCTTTCAAAATTTGTAAGAGCAAAGCCAAAACTTGGAAAATGCGCTCATCTGATGAATTTTCTAGATAGTGCTGAACGAGTGTGCCTTTAAAAATTGTGGAGTATTGCAGGAAGCACAGAGCATAATTTGGGCTTTATGTTCACTTTTTGTTAACTTTGCATTTTTCTGCAGTTGCAAACAAATTGATACTGTTTTGAAATGTGACTTGTTTTCATTTTCAAAGTAAAAAAGAACCACAAGATGCTGCATTGCACTCTAACCACAGGCAACATGCACATCACCTTGTAGTTGTGTAGACTGGGACAAATTTTGCTTAGGCCTCTCCTGAGCACATACAGCAGTTTTACAAGTCCCAAAACATGTAGTTTTTGTGCTTTGGAGCAGTGGGGAGCACCAGGAAGAAACCACCAGTCTGACTTACTCCTGTGACCTGAGCAAAACCTTGTGAAAGAGCCATGCACTCCGGGCTGCTGCACTGGGAGAAGCACCAGCTGCAAAGATACTGCAATGACCACTGATTGAGCAATTCCTGCGCATTCCCTGCCATCCCAGGCACAGCGATACAGAGCCACAGCAGCAAAAATGCAGTAGACAGAGATTTAAAAAAATAAAAAAGCCCAAAGAAAATTTGTTTACCTTAAAAACATAAAAATCAAGACAGAAAAAGAGCTTTAGGAATGAATGAATCAAAACACTACTTGTCAATTGAAAACAGGCAAAAGAAGAGCAAGCAGAACAATTAACAAAAAAAACACTAGAAAGGTGGGCACTCACGTTGGAATGTCGAAAGTAAGGGTTGTCTAATTTGGGTGCATACTTGTCAAACTGGAAAGAAAAGAGAAAAAAAAGGAAACAGGTGAGTTTGGTTTTGGCAGTAGCAGACATATTAGCATTTCAACAGAGACAAACAAATAATCATGGCCCATGTGTACAGCATTTAACAGAGCACAACTGACTGGTTATTCCATACTTGCTCATCAGGGTGCTGAGTGATTTCCCAAAGCTAACAGAGAGCAGCCCCTGGGTCACACTGGGAGCTGCCAAGGCTCACTGCAGAACCCTGTCTCAGGCACTGCATGAAGAGGTTCCTTCACTGGGAAGAGAGCAGTCCTGATACCTGCAGCACAGCGAAACACAGGGAAGTTCAGCTCCAAGTCTAGATCTGGGATCTGCCCCTGGACCACTTAACTAGATCACAGACTAGTGAAGAACATTTTCCATTAGACCCCAACACCTACTGTGGGGCAGAAAATGCCAATACCAATTCCAATTCCCAGTTTTCTGTGTTCCTTTAAGAACCAAAATTGTTTGGGAAAGGGCTTAGTTGCTTTAGATGCACAAATCTCAATACATTCCTCTCCCCTGAAAAAGGAAGAGTCCCATAGAAAAGGTGATTGTTAACTTTTTTTGTTCCAGCATGGGGTTTTAACACCTCCATGTGTGTAATCTGTGCCCCATTTGTCCTGTACCATCTTGGCAGCAAAACCAAAACACATACACATTGCATTTCTGAACAGCATGTACATTCTGCTGGGGGAGGAGTGGGGAAGCAGGCAGGGAAGGGAGCTGCAGGACCCCATGAAAAGCTGCTTATTTAGCAAGTCAGATGCTGTTTCACACTCCTCTATGTGCAGGAGAGTAGATTTGTAATTTCATTAATTACAGTTATTACTGGAGCCATGTCCCCTCCAGTGTAAATACCATAAATTACCAAACACATGCAGCTGTAAATTTCAACACTCTTCTCTGGTGCTGGGATTAGCAGACCTGATCTAGTGGAATATAAGATGTGAGTGAAATATAACAAAAGAGCCTTGCAAGTGTTTTTGGTTTGAAGGCTGACATCAACAGGCATGGGTGGGAGGGGAGGGAGCTGTTCACAGGTTCAGGTATCACAATTCTTAAATAACAGGAGATTTCTAAGAAAAGATTCAGCATGGTTTTACACAAACCAAGAAAAGACGGGAAGGTGTTTACGCATGAGTACACTGAGCAAACACCTGGGGCTGGATTTTACGAGGATGATACTGCTTTTGATTGTCTCACTGCTAAGCAGATTACAAACCCAGGAATGTCACTGGGCAGTCAGCAGTGGGAAAGGAGAGTGAGAAACATTATGCTCCTTGAGTCCTTGGTAGTTCTTCCCAAATGCTGCTTTGGCTGTTGCTCCTGGCATTTGCTAGCCTTAGCAGAACAGGGTTGTTTATGCATTTTGGACACAGTGTGAAACTGAGAGGGGGAATAAGCTAAATCCTGTGCTTTCAATCTCACAAAGTAATTGCCAGAAATAGGGAAGAGAGTGCGTTTTAAAGTACTGACAAAATCCATTTGTAGCAGATCCCTAACAATTTTGTAACAGCTGCAAAGAAGTCCTGTTGTGTTACAAGCAAACTCAATGACAAAGTGCTTATTACACGGCCAGGAGGATCTCTCCCACTAGAATCAGCCACACACAAATTAGTGCTTGTTGATGTAATCAAATAATAAAATGCCAAAATCAATACAGATTAGGAATTAGGAGGAAAAGGGACAACACTCGTATCAGATGAGATGCTGCACTGTGGTAGTAAGAGCTCTGGGTAAGCCAGCACAGTCTGCCCTGCACTGAGCAGTTGTGGGGACTGTGTTTGGGACTGGAAACCACCCATCTTGTGGTATCCTTGGTGTCTTTTGGTGTGTCATGGCAGCTGGCTCTTGGAAACAAGGAAGAGAAATACACACCAGGACACACAAAAAAGAAACTAAAGGCACTCTGGACTTGTCTCTTGGGTGCTGTATCTGCTCATGGGTAGAATGGGTGACCCAGAAGGCTTGGTGTGGGGGCTCTGGATGGAAAGGAGGTTCCTTTGGGAATGTTGGCCTCCAAGTTGGAAGGGCAGGGACAGCACACCTGGCTGAAATGAAGAGGGCTGGGTTTTGTTCAACAAGAGTGGGTTAGGCTTTTTTGACCAGAGATGCTCTACTTATCCTCACATTTTGGGCTGGGGTACGCACCATGGGAGGTGCAGAGGGCGGCATGAGCGGCGTCTGGGGCAAGCTGGATGGAAAAGGAGTGAATGTGTGCTGGTGGGTGTGTTGGTGCTGATGCGTGTGTTGGTGCTGGTGAAACTCCGCTCTCAGCAGCGGCACCGGGCCAAGTGAGGCAGCGGCCCGGTCCGAACTCTGAACCAAAAACCGGTTGTTCAGCTCTTGCCTGAGCAGTTCGTGATCTAGAGGAGAGAGAGAGAGAAAAAAAAAAGACACAGAGGCCCGTGGGCCTGTGAGTACCACAAAGACGGAGGAGAAAGAGTCAATATTCACCTGGCATTCCCTGTTTCTGCAGGTCATGCTGTGGTGGTTTTCTACGTGAGGACTCATTGGTGGAGGTAAGAGAGATGCCTGTGACAAAGTACCAATCAGAATCCCCGAATGAGGCTGGCAATACATGATTGGTTGGTTGAATGATATCAACAGGCTGGTATCTAAAGACAAGAGAGAACACCATGAGTCATCACAGCAGAAAACATCATCGGGGGTCCGCAACCTCCGCCCAGCCCCCGCCCGCGCCCACGCCCCCGCCCAGTTCCGACGGGATATTCCTCCTCCCCGGCACCGGTGGCCACGGCACCGAGGTGCCTCTGGGGAACAGACCTCGGAGGTCCAGTCTCACGCCATGGTGACCAGACCTTCCCACACCAGCAAGATGCTGGAGATCACCCTCGAGGCCAACAGCTCGCTTTAAATTGAGTCACACTGACCTGCTTCCTCTGGAGGTTTTGGAATTTGGATGCCTGAAAATGGATGGTGGGCCTAACACGTGTGTTATGTGTATATGTTAGGCCCTCTTAAGTGGTAAAATTTTGACAAAATATACAATGCAATGAGATAACCACGGATTTGGGTGGCTGGAAACTACCTGCTCAGACAGTCATTCCTCAGCAGATCCCTGTGCCATCCTCCCCCTCCTCTGGCCCCAAGACATGCACACAGTGACCAGAAACATTCATCAGAATAGAGGGTTTCTTTGCAATAGGTGTTTCTTTGAGATTGAAATACCAAGCAGTCCTTTCCTCAATTTCTAACAGGTTGTAATTCTGATTTTTGTCACCGCTTCCAGACTTTTCTCCTATGAGAAAATATGGAGGAGGAATCAGTGGAAAGGGGAGAAACAGTGAACTTGCTGAAGATCTCATTAATGTTGCAATGACTTCTGAAACAGAATGTTCCACCATATGATAAGGCCTCTTCTCAGCATCTTCCTCTGGAATAACAACTTGCACTGAATGTGTATGTGGTTTAGGGCAGTGGAAGATATCAGCACTTTAAAAATTATGTGACTGAAGACAATAAGGACAAGGTCCACTTCCCCAAGATGTCTGCTGGTATCAATTAAATCCACCTGTGGCTTTGTCTAAGAACTTCAAACAAGGATTAACACTCAATGTTATATAATTTTCTAAGCTAAGAGCAACCTGTGTCCCCAGCTGTGGATGACATACACAGAGTCCTGATTGACCTACTTGCTTCTGAATTTACATGAATCCACTTCTTTCAGTTTAACACCACTTTCAAACTACAGCTCTGAATATAAAGGGGCAAAAGAACACCTGCACTTTAAAGTTTTATTTCATGTTCTGTAGGGATTTCTTTTACTTCAATTTTTTACAGTACCATTAGAAATGTTTAAATCAATCACTTTCTGAAGTGGTGTGGCTAAGATCTTTAAAAACAGGCACTCTGATGGGGAACTTCAAGGTCCCTACTACCACTTAGAAGCCTACATACTATTGAAAGTCACATTTCAAAGTAAATTCTGGGTGCCTAAGTCATTTGCTTTTCAGTAATAAATGTACTGCTAAGAGTAGGCACTGTGTACTGCTACAATCTTTATAATAATACAAAAGCAGAAAGTATATATACTTGTGATACTGAAGCTTAAGGCACTGGAGCAAAAGAGTCTATAATGGGTTCTCTTTGGATTGAGCAAATAAAAAAAACCCCATAGGCTGAAAGCACTTAGGTCCAAAACCTAACCTCTTTAGAGAATATGAGTATGAGTTCATGTGTGTGTGTGTGTTTACGCATTTAAATCTGGCATGACTTAAAGAAACCGAATCCTTCTGTTAGCATCAAGATAATCCACTTTTCTGGAGGGAGAGATAAAAGCGAGTTGGCAGTTGTAAGTGCTCTGATATCCAATTTCTTTAAGAGACTTGAAGCCAGACTGATAGATTTGCAGCTGGCTCCAGCCCATAGCTCTGTACCACAACTTTGGCCTCTGTCAGGAAAAGAACAGGCATGGAGATGTTTGGAGAAGTGGTGTGGCACTCAGAGGAGTAGCTGCCTCAGTAACGAGGGGATGCCAAAGAATAACCCAGTGCTTTGAGTAGCTCTGAGCAATGTCAGGACAGTTCCTGTGCCTGCCAGTGATGCCTTGTCCATCAGGTCTGTTCACATAATAACACCACCAGGAGCAGAGAGCCTGAGCAGCCCTTTGGATGACGAACCACCAGGGCCCTGCATGTCCACATGAGGTGAGTGTGGCACAAAAGGGTCAGTCCTGCTCATGATGCCCTCATGTTCAGAACAGAAGAGACACAGACCACTGTTTCCTCTGTTTCAGGGCAGCCTTGGTGCTCCTGAATATAGGGCAGAAACCCATGCAAGAGTTACTCATATGTTATTTGTATTAGCTATACATTTCAAAGGAAGAAATGCCACCAGAAGTATATTCTTGTCTTCCTCTTCAGGGCTACTCAGCAATATTGTTTGCTTTTAAGAAACTTTTATGTGAATGACAACAGAAGCTCCTGGCTCTGCAGTGCTCTATTGATTTTATGATGTGCCACTTTGCAGGCATTTCATATACTGCAGACAAGAGGCATTTCACTGTCTGCAGGGTTAGACGCCCAGACCTTTCCTTCCACTAACTTAGGCTTCTCCTACTTAAATTGCAGGAGAAATCCTTTTAGTAGGAGCAAGACTGTTACTGTTTCCTGGCAAGCTGCTGAATGTGAATAGGTCACTTGATCTTGCACCTCCTGAAGTTAATGGTGAAAACATACTTGCTTTCAGTGTCTGCAATATCACGCTTTTAGTGAGCGCTTTGCTATTTCCTTTTGCAATGCTTTCAAAGTCTCCATCACAGTAGTCCTTTGCCTTAAACAGGGGAAGCAATGAATAGGTCTCCCACAGCGCTGCCAACATCTTCCCAGCCATGTGGTTGAAATTCTAGATGGTGCCAGGGCCTGTGAAAGCTGCCAGCTTTGGCCTATGTGGTCCTGCCTCTGGCTAGGAACCCACAGCACTTTTGTCTATCTTCGTTCTGAGAGCTCACTTTGGACTAATTCATGTTTTTCCTTCACTTAAAGAAGCAGATATAAATAATGAGACACTATTTAGCTCCTGGAAGCAAAAAAGGGGACAAGGCCATCAGATTTTTCCACAGCAAATCTGCCCTTTCCTTATTCCTTTAACTGACTTCATAGGAAACAGAGGGTGCGTTTTTTGCAAAATGTTTGTGCTGTTTAATCCCTGCTGAGTTAGTTGTGGAGTCAAATGCCAGATCAAAAGGAGGCCCCAGCAAGTGAAAGTTGCTGGGAAGTCTCCAGCTGCCAGGGTCTTTTCCAGGGACAGCTGTAGGCTAATGGATAAGCTATAAACAGGGCAGAAATGACAATAGAATGGGGGCCAGGGCAAACAAAGGAAACTTTTTAAAAGGACACAAAGACAGTGAGAGTTGAACAGCAGAACTTGTCAGCTGAGCTGCCTCTGACTCAGACAGAAAGGCCATGCAGCCAATAGGCACAGAGGATCCTGCTCTGCCAGCAGGATGTACTGCTGGTGGAAGGATCAGAGTGGGGGATTCAGTCAGATTCAAGTGTTCAGTTAGAACAACTGTCTGGAACAATTAGAAACAGTATTTTCACATCAGTTTCTAACAGCAGCAGCTTTCATTAGAGCAGGGAGAGAGAAGGGGAGAATGGCAAATTGTGCATCAGTTCTTTATTAATCTAAAAAACGTCTGATGACTGGAACGCCACACTGGACAACTCATGCCCCAGAAAGGACACCTTTTTTTTTTTTTTCAAAGTTTTTGTTTTGAAGACTTCTTATAGGAAGCTACAGTGCTGTGTCTACAATCTCTTATCTGGTAAAGCACATCCAGGTGTCCTACCTGTTTCATGAGCACTGTCGCAGTTCCAGCACACACTGCCTATGGAGGGGTCTGCATCACTGTTATTTTACCTGCCCACCATCCAGCCCATCTCTCAACACCCTCCAGTCCATGCACAGCTGATCAGCCCTGGAAGAAGAAGGGAACCTACCCGCAGGGTGCCCTGGTATCACGAGGCTGTTGGTAGGTAACGCTGGTGGAGGTGGCAGCGTGGGTGGGGTGGCGAACATGGCCGGATGGTGCTGGTGTTGGGTCTGCGATCTGAGAGAGAAGTGCGAGGTAGCAAGATTAGAGATGGAGAGGGGCAGAGCCGGGCCGGAGGAATGGTGCGGAGGAATCTGGGGGGAGAGGGGAAGGTGTTTCGGGAGGCTGATGCTTGTTGCACTGCTAGCACTGCTGCTCCGGCTGCAGAGAGAAAAAGATGGGAGGGAGAGGGGGGAAGAGAGAGACAGAGAGAGAAAGGGTATGTTACAATACAAGACTGAAACCGCGTAAAAAATACACTACCAGAAACGCCACCACTACGGAACACTGAACTCCCAAAGCTTGGGGTTTTGCTTGTCTTAATGGCAGTGGAGACAGTTAACAAATCCTAATGAACTTCTCCAATGGGGCAGAACAGGCCTTGGGCTCTCTGGGGTAACATCTCCTCTGGCACTACAATCCTCAGAGCCATCTGTGAGATACTGATGAAGGCCACAGAGGCAGCTGGATTCTGCACCTTTCTTTAGCGCCTGATGACCTTGCAGTGGCCATGTGTGTTCTTAAGATCATATGATGCAATGACTCGGATTCCTTTTCCTGTTGCTCTGTGTGTGTAGAGCTGCACAGTGTGAGTGACTCTTGGACCACATTGTATCTGCTGTGCATGCTGTGCTGTTGTAGTCACACAAGCATGCAAATGCACACCATATTCATAGTTTTTCTCATAATAGTTCGTATTTTACGTCTTCTATTATTATTATTATTACACTGCAAGAGATCTAAGTTTTGTGGGCTGAAACACACTACACCCAAGTTAACAGTTGTGTAATTCCCACAATACTGATTATTTGTTGCAATCTAAACCTCCAAGAGATCTTGAATAGTTTGAAATATTATTCACCATTTATATTATGGTGGCATTTACAGGGTAAAACTACAACAGAGCTTAAGTATGCAGGATACTATGAAATACACATTAATGGCAGCTCTCTGTATTCATATTCTGACCTTTGTGCAGACAAATGCTATGCTTTAAATCAGTTTTCTCATCTTGTTTAAACAAGCTTAGCTCTTGTTTGGGAGGCAAGGGATGTTTTCTGTACCAGCAAAAAGACTATACAGACTATCCAGTTGACTGACTAAACTCTTTTCTCTAGAAACATTTTATCCATACCATTTTCACCCACCCTACTTACTGGATGGAGGCAATTTAAACAGCAGAGCTAAGCCTCCTGATAGATCTGAACATGTCAGATTGAAGCAGATTTCCCAGCCTACACAGGAACCCTGTTCTAAGGGACACAGCTTTTTCCAATACAAATATCCCTCTTTTGATGCTGCTGAACCAAAAAACCTGATAGCCATGAACAATTCTACTTCAATAGAAGTACTTCTGAAAACAAAACAAGGGTGTTGCTCAAACTCAAACCACCTTAAATTTTTAAGGCAAGAATTAGCCAGATCACCCCAAACAGTGCAAAATTACACTAGAAACTGGAGTGAAAGGAATAGATGCCTTTCTCCCAGAATGAGAGCATTTATTACATGTTTCAAATAGAGTGATCTACCACTGCTGGAAAATCCAGCCTGTGGAATTGGCCCACGAAGTCCAACATCCAAAACATGGACCACCTTACACAGACGAGTGCCTGTCTCACCTATTTCTATCCCACCTGAAACAAGCTTTAGCCCATCAACAGTATGAGGATGACACAAGTGTCCCCTTTCTCCTACCTGATATTATTGAGTCCGTTGTGAGCCACCTGGTGATGCACTTGGTAGTTGAGAGGCGGAGGGATGTGACTGGGAGGCTGGCTCCGAAGGTCAGGTATTAACTGAGGCTGCGACTGCGGCCGAGGTTGAGGTTGTGACTGTGGCCGAGGCTGCGGCTGAGGCGTGAGCCTTGGTGGTGCTGGTGCTGAAATCACTGGCTCCTTCTTCAGCAGTGGGCTTGCTCTGGCACTTGACGTGGGTGCTGAGGAAGTAGAAGTCACAACGGCAGCTACTGGCTGGGGGCTGGGGATAGGCAGGGCGAAGGGCACGTCGGTGCTCAGTTCCCGGCTCCGCTCTAGCCCAGACACCTTTGGGACATTGGCTGCTTTCGCTTCTGGCTTGTCATTCAAGGTGGGACCTTATGGAGCAACAAGAAAAAGAAAAAAGTGCACGCTTGAAAGGTTTGCATTTCTTTCTCTGCTTGGTAGAACATGTGCCCGGGAAAAAAACAAGTCATGTTTGAGCTCGTAGGAGCGTCGTGGGAGCACTGCTGCTACAAGATGGATGTGTGTTTGTGTCTGTCCTTCCGCTGTCCTTGACTGGCCAGTCTACAGGACTTCTAGCATGTGTGCCAGAGACGTAGCTGTCATTAAATGAATGCATACTACAGAGAACATAAAGCTTTGTGACTTCTCCAGAGTCCCAAGGTTGTGTACAGTAGGAGTGTGAACATGTCTCAAGTTACTGCTACACTATTTCCTGCTCAGTGTAACTTTTAAGGCTCATAATGAACTCATGAAAACAAGCTTGATCATTATGACATTTAATTTTCCCAATGCTCTTTCAAGGTAACCCACATTGCATTTAGGCTCAACTCCAGCTAAGATGGACCATGACCCAAGCACTAATCATTAATGACAACCCCACCTGTCTTCTAGGAAGGAGGCTACTTGGGATCTCTGCATAGCAAAGGATGGGAGAGTTCTGCAGAGAAGTTGTGATGCTGCTGTTCCCTGGCCACACACTTGTGTGGAAGAACACAACAGAGAAGGCTGGAAAAACCCAGCTGGAAATGGAGTGAACACTCAAGTTTACTCTGCTTACTCTAAATATGGCACACATCTGTATGCATGGCATGCCAAAACTGTCAGGTATGCTGCGACCTTGCAAAGTGCACCTACAGTGACAATTCCATATGGAATCACTTCTTCTCTGAAGCCAAATACTGCTGCTTTTGATAGTTAAGTTAAACAAAGCAGCCCAAAGGGTTAAAAAGCTGGAAAGAAAAAAGAGAGGAAAGGAGAGATATTTCAGATCAAGCAGTATCCAAAAGGTCGGAGACAACTGAAAAGACCAGCAAGAAAGCAATTCAACTCTCAGTGTAACTCCCTTTTTGACCTAATCTGTGCATTCTTGAGTGCACATACACCCACAATCACAAGAACAGCCCTTCATGGGTTACAGTGTTACTAATGTTGACATGTTTCAGGTAACACCCCTGTGCACACAGCACTTCTGATCTAACTTTTAGGATATCTGCTTTTGTTATCCATCAAAACGTGCTGGGGACTGTTTGCATTCTGCTGGCTTGCAGACATGCAAGAGATGCTCCCTACACTCATTAACATGCTCCCAACACCCTCACAAACGAATTCCACCTTTGAAATTTTCCTGTCACATCAAAGGACTGAGCCAGTTCCTGATGTAGGAGGGTGTGGAAATAACACACGAAACACACCATGTGTTAATTCAGGCTGTGCAGATGCTCTGACCAGGCGTTTGTGAACCAGCCTTGCATAGGAACCCTCAGTGCTGCTTCAACGACTTGAGCACCCTCGTGCCAGCGTTAGATGAGAGGACAGTGATGAATCAGAGCCTGCAGCACACCAGCTCATGTTCTCTACCCAAAATGCCCACGTGTGGATGGCATCTCCTTCCCTAAGATAAAAGGCAGCTTCCCACACTGCTTCTGGCTCTGCTTGCACTCTCGCCATCGCACCATTTCCTTCAGCCATCAATCAATCAAGTCATCGTTACTTATGTATAAAATCAGAATGTGAAGAGGACGAACGGAAACATATGAACTATATTTATCAGTTGAAAATGTCTGAGGTCTTGTGGCCTCAAATCCACGAATAACTGGAACAGAAGCCTTTCCAAACACCAGTGTTTTGACTGACAAAAATACTATCAACCGCGTATTTTCCAGCACCTTATACATCTTTGTAGGTTTGACACAATGTCTGGAGGTCCTAAATTATTCTCTACAATAAATACAAAGCTAACTTTCATTTCAGTGAATTTATTTTTCAGATACAAGTTCATGCATCACAGGTACCCCGGTTGTGAGATGTAACTAGACTTGGTTCCAATGCTACTTAGAATTTATTTCTAAAATCAAATTCTCATCACTCTTGTGCACCATTACATTTTATTATGCCACCTATGTTTGTAAATTTTCCTCAGATTTTATTAGTAACAATTGAGCCTAGTCAAGCCAGGGCTCCCCATGCTGCATCTTGGAGGAAGTGTGTTCACAGCTGTAGATCCCACTGTTTTTCAGGAGCTACCCATTAAAAGCAATTGGGTTTCAATCCTGAGTATAGGCTTCCTCAGAGCCCATTAGCTCTTTCCACCCAACAGGCCTCCTCCTACAGAGTTAAACTTCATATTGTGTAATTATAGGCAATGTAGACTAATAGTGTATATTCAAAACACACTGGCACCACAAAAGTTAGTTGAGTAAAAAGTCAATTAGATCCAAACCAAATCAATAAAGTCCCACATTAAAAGCAGCTGTTTGACCAGTTTTATGTACAACTATTGATTCCCTGTGGTTTCAGCATTAGTTCTCATTTGCAATTTTCTCAAAGCAAAAGCTCAGGCTCCCTTGCTGCCTGAATTGACCAGCCCGCCTGGTTGTGTTAGTTAGAACTTGGGGTACATGACTAATTTCTGCTGCCAACTTCCATCTCTCAGGCTGCAGTACTGCAATGTTTTTGTGTTTCATTCTTGACAGCAATGGAAATATCCACATGCCTGTTTTCCCCCTTCCTTGGAAAACCTGCAGGCATGAATTTATCTCCTCTCCTTCTGTGGCCATGTTGCGCAAAAGGAGAAGCTCTGAGACGGGAAAGATACAGTGTGAATTCATGGGCAAGAGTGGGTAAACCTGTGAGACAGCAGATTCTCCAAGCCTTCTCAGCCACCACACAGGAATGGGCAAATCCTCATGTTTTGGTGACTTTGCCATTTCTCCTTCTGATGGCTGCAATGCACACATAATAGTCTCTGAGCTATCTTTCCTGAAATCCCTCAGAAATTGCCCATTCAGATCAGGATCTCAGACTCTGTAGTTTCTCTGTAGGATGCTTGAATATCCCTCCTAAGGGAACTACACTCTTGTGTGCCCAAGCTCTGACCAGCCTGACTGTTCTTTCTGTTCTTGGGCTCCTAATCTCGCTCTTCTGAGCAGACAGACCCACAGAACTGAACAGAACTGCCCTAACAAAAACACAAGACCCACCCGACCACACCATGGTGTTCTAGAGGCAAAAATGTGTTTATTTTTACCAAGTCCTAGAGTAATTTTCATGCTTAATGATAACAGGCTGAGCCAATTTGCCTAAGACTTGACAGTCAGCTTCAATAACTCAACCTTAATTAAACCTGAACGCATGTCAGTTCAGCTTGTCCCTTCACAGGAAATCTGACATTTGTAATGATTCATGTTTCAGCCATGCTAAGGGAAGGCTGGATCACATCTGCCATTCTCCACCATGCAGAGCGCTACCCCTTTTCAGCATGCCAAGTTTTGTTTATTTTCTAACCAAGCACTTTGGACTTCTTCCATTGAGAGGTTTTCTTAAATGAACATACAGTGAAACATGTCTTGATCTTGGGGATGAATGATGACTGAGTGTGAGAGACAGGGAAGAAAGGGCTGAAACTGCTCTAACAAGAAAAATAACAACAATCTGGAATTACTAATTCTTGCCTCCGTGATCAACTAATTTGTTCATTTGGAGTGTTGCAAAACGTTAACCTCTCCATGTCTTGGGCTACCTGCAATTCCAATTTAAGCACGTAAAGATGAAAACAATTTTTAAAAGCACAGAGAGCTTTAGGTACTGGTGGTGTAAATCTGTAGAAACCAGAGGTGAAGTTTTAAAGGAAACCTCAAAGTCAACTACAGTTTAAATTGCTGTATAAAGCGGGTTTCAGAAGGAGTTACCTGAACCTGAAAGACCATGAGCCCAAGATCCCATGTGAAACTTCCTTGAACTCAAAATCTGTGATATAACCATGCACTGCCCATCCCCAGGGCTACCCAGGGTGACATGTCTGCCAGTGTGTAACTACATGGTATTGCAGGCTAAACACAATACAGAAAGTCCCAGACACAAATTAAACCTTTCTGTTACAGGAATTTGCTTTCAAGCTGATTAAGAGTAGCTCAAGTGCAAGGGATTAAACATGTAAAGGCTGCTTTGAGAACTCCAATAAGCAGTTACTGTGTTATACAAACAGTACTTAGGGCAACAGCAGTTTCAGCCCTGCCTCTTGCTCTTTGCAAGCTGCTGGTTGCTGCTGAAAGGGGACTGTCAACACACGTACAATGTGATTGGAAATAATCTAATCTTGCTTGCACGCCTTTCCTTTGTCTCTTGAAAAAAAGGAAAGTGGAGTCATTCAGAAGTCTTTCTGCAGTCTCCCTGCAGTCTGCCTCGTTGCATTCAAACACCAAGGGTGATGGGGTGATGTGAGAAAGAAATTCCTCTCCTACATCCATCAATGACATCTTTACCAATGGCAAATTCCCAAGAAACACAACAACCACCATCTGTAGCCCATCTATCTGCTCTGTACACATCCTTGAAAACAGACATAGGCCAGGCTGGCAATGGTGAACCCTGCTCCATATTACAATTCCAGCAAGAAATGCTGCAAAAGCATCACCACAGGAATTATATGTGACAAGAAGCTGAGTATTTCAGAGTGGGTTGATGGGTCCCAGAGTAGATTTGGGAAGAGCCAGCAAGAGGAACAAGTAAAGAAGAGCATAACTTTACAGAAGCAGGTCAAAACAAAGAAGTAATAAAGGAGTGTATTCAGTGAACATCAGTAAACATTTAGTGTTCTATTTTATACTGAACTTTTAGACTGCTGCATAATGTATTGTGGATATGCAACATACCATAAGCACAAGATTGCACTGGCAGCGATAACACTGACACTGGTAGAGTGTTTACAAGTGAAAAATCAATATTTAAGTGCTAATTCTTTATCCCTAGCTGGATTTGCTTTTATATAGATGGCTTTTTCATTGCATTTTAGGAAGGTAGCACTACTTAAGACATCAAATGATTAGACTGGTTTGCAAACGTAAGGCAAGCACAGCTACAGCATGGAAGCTCCCCAAGATATGGGGCACAGAATTCCTCCACCTATTTTAATGCAAATCAGCTCAAGATAAGAAATAAAGATTTAGGACTTGCACATAAAACTGCTGTCTGGAAGGCCCATGGTGTGTAAAGTGAACGATTTTTAACACTGAGAAACAAAGGCCAAGTTTCCACTATGACAGCAGTACATGTTAGGCTGCATCAAAACAATGTCCTCCTGGGACATGGGCTCCTCTGAACATCACAGGCTTCTGGTGGGTTTTCCACAAATAACTACAATGTTTTCTCACAGAGGAAAGTAAGCTCAGTGTGAGCGCAAACACCTGGCTCTGAGCCTGCACTGTCGAGCTGGTCTTTGTTCCTGGCACTGCTCCCCCAGCCCAGAGTTGCCGTGTCTTCCAATGAGAAGCTCCTTCCCATCTTGGTCTGGATTCGGCCCCTATCACTCAGTTCATTTGTACAGAGCTGTCTGTCAAGTCACATTGCTTTGCTGCAATCTGAAACACCCTCCGAACAGCTGCCACTATCAATTACTCTCCCAGACAGCCCTGACTATCAGGAAGAGAACTGGAGCGAGCACTTGCCAGTTTTAATAAACTGTGTTGCCCAAGTCATTTAACCTGCTAGATTGCTATATGCTGGGGCTGTAACAAGCCTTCAGCTTTTCAACCCAGAAGAAAGCAACAGTGGCAAAAAGCTGTCAGCTTGGTCCTCAGAATTAACTTCCAAGGGTGTCTTCCCCCACTCTCCCTTCTGAAGCGCCCAAGTTTAAAAGTGAAATATCTTCAAGTCATTTTCTTAATGTCATGACATGGAAAGCAGCTCGCATTTTTAACAGAGCCAGCAGCTCCCAAGAGCGATGGGCTGACATGCTCTACAATTTTCACGTTAGGAGCACACCTGAGCAGAGAGAGCTCCTCTCTCCTCTTAGACCCACAGGAACAGGTCCCAAGGGCACTCTCCAGTGTTGGCTCTGGCCATGTATCTGTCACCACCCCTTCAGCAATCCTGATGCAGCCAAAGGCTTCAAGATGCCCGACCACCTCAAGGGCTTTGCACTCCCCGCTCTCAGTACAGTTACAGTTTCTTCCCCAATCAAAAACTCAGCCATGGCAGACTGACATTTATTTGGATTCTTTTAGGACCCATAGGAAAGATTTCCTAAAGAAACACTTATTTAAAATAAAAACACTTCCATCCAGATCAGTGTGTTCAGTTTTGGTTATGTATCAAGATGTCTGTAAATGTTAATCAAAAAGAAAAGGTCTACCATCATTAGGATTAAATTGACATAGGAATTTGCACATCCACCAGAAAGCTTACTGGACTCTGCAAACCAGAAAGAAGATTCAAACCCACTATGCTAAATGTTTTCCTCAGCCAGCTCTGGAGATAAAAGCCTTTGTTGTGAAAGCTTGCAGCACAGAAAAGGTTTCACCCCCTCCCCCAGAAAATGAGAGCAAAAGCATTAAGACCTATGGACTTGATGCTGATTTGCTGCTTTATGGTTCTTTAATGGGCTGTTATATTCCTAGGGATTTGGGCGCTTTCCATGCTCTATTGAGGTGTGTTAGCTACAAGTATGTGTGATGACACACCAAAGCTGCAGGAGCTGAATGAAAATAGGTGCCAAACACAAGGATTGGGGCCACAGCATAAAGAAGAAGGATCACCATTCAAATCCCCCTGAAGTAAGTCACACTACATTTTTCTAGCAATGCTGCTTCTGGCAACATCTCAATGCAAAGCTGAAACTGGATTTGCAGCTAAAGCACCTACTGTGGATGCTGGCATTGTAATGAGATTTAAAGTTTCATACAGGCTTTTTAATCTAGGGCTATAATGGTGGATCAAATGGGTTAAATCTCTTCAGTACAGCTCCTAAGCAGACACTGAATGCCTAAAAACCAGTGACGTAAGAGCCATCTTATTCCCCTGGCCAGAAAACATTATTAAAGCTTCTTATAGTTACTCACTAAAGGTGTATTCGCCTTATTTTGTTCTGGTTTTTGTTTTTTTTTTAATGTGTGATGGCATATTGTGCACTTAATCTGAGTAACGGATATGAAACAAGACAAATAAGTTATTTAGAAAGACAACCCCACCAATATGAAAGCAAGAAAGCACAGATCCTCAGCTACAGATGGAAGCTTTTAAACAGACAGGACTGCTACATACTAAGGAATCTTATGATTTTAATTAGGCAAACAAGGGCAAATAATAAACCATCAACTACTACATTACAGGAGAAAATGTACTACTTCTGCTGTTTGAAATCTATATCGATTCCCATCTAGCCTGCGAGTGAGTTATTAATCACTCCAATTAAATCATGAACACAGGTCTTTACGCTGAAATTGAACTCCCAACAATAGATCGATAACTCAAACCTCCAAGAGCAATTACTGCTCAGCATAATAGAGCAGCCTGTTACAGAGAGCTCCATGAAGACCACAGTTCTCTCTGTCATATCCTTCACAGGCAATGCAAACAAACTGGGAAAAGAAAGATTTTATAACTATTATTTTCAAAATAAACAGACATCTGCTTAGAGTTACCTAATCTCCCTCACATCACAGAGGCAGATCTGCCAAGGTCACACTGGAGACATGATTACATTTTTTCACAATTTGTTATTCTAGCAAAGCCCTGATAAGATTGAACTATTGAAGTTCACACTCTGGTTTAATTTCAAGAGGTTAAATGCCAAATCCTTTTCTTATTGCTACAAGGAAGGGATCTGCCAGGCTGCATAATACCCTGTGTGGGCTAAGACAACAATTTTGTTTCATCTGCACAGTCTTATGAAGGTTTTGATATTTTTTTAAAAATGACATCAGAGAACTCCAAACTCCCAGAGAATAATTTAAAGTAAAATCAGAAAGTGAGACTATTCCAGAGGAGCATGAATGACCTTTCAGATCTTCCAGCCTGGAGAAGTTAAGTCAACGTCTGGCTGAGAAAGCACACTTGCTAACCAAAACCAGAAAAAGTCAAGAAAGAACATTCTGAAACACCAGATCATCTCTGCTGGGAACAGGAGATGATTGCCCTAACCAGCCAAGCATATGCAGGGTCACACTAATTCCCATCTCTGCCTTGGAAGACAACTGATGCTTGTTCTGATGAAAAGAAAAGAGGAACCATCCACACTCAGACTCTTGAGTGCCCTTTAACTCCCTGTCCCTTCCAGGTGAGAGCTGTTTTTCTGCACATATCCTTGCTTTGATAGGCTAGCCCCTTCCAGCAGGCCCCTGAGCCCAATCCATCACCCTTCATTAGGGGAGCTATTGGCAGCCAATTAAGAGGTGATGGACCCACACCATGAAGCTGATCAAGATGAGTTCATGCCTTACCCTTCAGCCTACGGGCACTGGCTCCAGTCTACGATGGGTGTCACATTATTACTGTTTCCCCCTTGTTGCTCACTGTTGGATGTTGAAACAGCCTTGGACAAGGCTCAGAACATTCAGAAAAATGACGCCGGGATGAGGCCACGCAAGAACAGAAGCAGGTGGAGGGGCAGCGTTGCTGCTGGGTCTCACCATAGCTTCCCACCACCAGACACACAGGTAGCTTTTACAAATGGGAGGGAGGGTGCTTCAGCAGGGGCAGAAAGAGCTGAAATAAGAGTTTTCTTTCCCCATAAAAGTCAGAGATTGTAACCGGAGACTGGAAGATCAAATCCTGTTGTGATCTCCTGTCTGGAATTGTCTAAGTGCTTATTCCTGTGAACTACATCAGCCCAAAATTCAACATCCTGCATGTCCTCTGAGCTTGTCTCTGGTCTCTAGATGACCACATGCATTTACTGGAAACACAGAAGCACATGAGAGATCCTTTAACATACATCCAAATTCCTCCCCTGGACAGACACATATGGATTCAAACTGGCTTTCTGGGGCAAAGGGCAACCCTATGGAAACCTACATTTTAACGGGAAAGAAACATCTTTCATTTTCACCCCTTCCTGAGTCTACAGATAAGGATATGAAGAATGTATGGAGATATGGAGAGATGTGCTCTCCACTTAAATCAATGAGTAAGCACTACTTAGAGCAGTTCCACAGCGTGTGGAACCCCTTTCTCCAGAACTCAAAGGCCAAGCTGCTCATGTTCTGTTAGGCCCTTATTGACACCATTCAAAAATACCAATCTTCAGTGTTGTACAACAAAGAATTCTGGATGTGCTTGAAACCAGCTGTGACAGACCTGGCCCCCCCAGTTCCACCTGTAAAGCTGGAAAGGCCATCAGACTTCAGCTAATGTTAGGCAAGAGTGAAGAATGTTTCAACCAAGGGCTACTACAGGTTCTGCAGCCCAGGAAGCCAGCAAACATCTTCTATAGGACCAGGCAGGAGGGATATGCAAGGAACATGCTGGAAAGTCAACCTGTGGCTCTGGCATAGAGTACTGAAGATGCCATGGAAGATCTGTCCTGTACATCTGTCCTAAAGCTAAAGAGGCACAAAACCTGCCTACTCCCCACATGCTTTATGCCTACCAGACCCACTGTTTGAGCACATTGTACTTTGTCTAGGAGGGTCTGTGCTAAATTCTGCCATTTAAATTTTCAGGGATAGAAGACAGTGGTAGTAATTTCTAACGGATTTCAGTCTGCAGTGGTCCTTCCTAGATGTCAGGCTGCAGAAGACCTACAGTGTGCAATGTCTGCAATCAGTATGTGAAGTGCCAAAGCTGCTTTTTCTGGTCCATGGAAGGCGTAAGACACAAAAGACACAAAAGAGTGGCATACAGATCTGTTTGGAAATAATGGTCTCAATAATGTGACTAAGGTCCACACTGATGTTACAGCTGGAATTGTAAGAACATAAAGTTCTGCTGCAAGGTGACACAGTTCTCTACTAAACAGGAACTGAAAGGAATGACTGACCATGAAGAAATTAGCAAAATCCCATCTTGTTTATTTGTTACATCCAGCCCTCACAGTTCAGTAACTGCTGTCACATTAGTGCTAATATGCTTATAATTTGTGAAAACAACACTTGAGATTGAGTGCTTGTCAAGCGGGGCCACGGCTTTCCAACTAGCAGCTCCTCATACCCTGCAGTCTCCCACTGCCCTTCTTCCACATTCCCAGATGCAAGGAGGCATCTTCCAGTCAGAGCCCTCCCTCGGATTTAGTAGCAGCACATTACTACTCTAAACCAACACGTTTAGCTGCTACCAAATTGCCTCCACTTTGCTGGCAGTTGTGTAGTAGCACCTCTTTCTACTGACTCAGTTGAGAATCTACGGTCAAGATAAAGACAAACTGCACAAATTTTCCTGAAAGCTCAGGGGCAATAAGGTCTCACACCTCACACCTCTTTGTACAGTCAAAATTCAGCTCCAGAGCTGCTGGAATGGCATCTTAAGAAAAAAATCGAGATATTGAAATTAACAGACTGAACACATTCAACAACACTTCCAGTTGCATCATGGATAATTAAAATATTTAAGGGACAAGCTGCAAGTTGTTAATCAGGGAACATTTACTTGAATGGTGTGTGCCCTTTGGATTTGGTCCCTATGGCAACCAAATATTCACTCCAAAAGGATGCGTTGGAAGAAGCATGTCAGGAGCTGCCTCAACATTTTAATTCACAGAGTGAGCAATGAATAAATACAGTTACTGACAGCACAGCACAGGCAAAAAAGGTTCATAAACAGCATGAGGAAGTCACAGATGGCCTTTGGCTTTTTAAGACTGAAAAAGTTCACTCTTCATTTAAACACACCCCTGTAAGATCAAGAAAACTGGACTGTGTTGCACATGAATCACATGTATTAGCTCCTTATAACAAAAGTTTGACAAGACAGGAGCTTTTTCTTCACTTCAGTTCTCAATCCTTGATTTTTCGTGATTGTATTTCCACTGCCCATACTGGAAGATGTTGCATCTTCAGAAAAATCTTTTCTGTCTCACCTTGTTCAACAGGAACCACGCTCTGAGAATACAACAGCGTGTGAAGGATGGATTTGTAGGATGCTCAAGAAAAAAAAAGAGGGATGATTGGATTTTTCTTCTCAACAGGAAGAGTGGTTTGGTATGGAATAAGGAAACGAAAAGAACACTTCACTGGACCGCAGAAGGCAAACTCCTTCAGCATGATCTCAGTGTGTGAAGTGCAGCTGCAAAGCTCCTTCCAGCCTTCTCCTTTGATGAAGTGTAAATTCTTCAATGGGCAGTAGAAATTTTAGAAATACTTCAGTGATGGATATGCTGGAGGATAACATATAATCTGGCATCTAATAAGACCTAACAGAGGAATACTGTGTCGTGCATTGCAATGGAATCACACCCTATTAATGGAAATGTACTCTTCAGCCTCTTCTTGTGTGAGAGTTTATGGTTGTGGAAAAAAGTCTTGTAAGGCTGGAGAGTGCAAGGCTGCACAGACTGCTGCGATGGCAGCCGGAATGTGCAAAAAGCCTGAAACAGTAACTCAGGAGTTGCAAACCCAAATGCTTGCTCTACACTCCTCTTCCCACTGACTCCCTGGAGTCCCTTTACATCCACTACAGTGGTTCTGGAATGATCATCAGGCATAAGCACAACAGTTTCTACAAGGCTGCTGGATGGAATCTGCTGAAGGTTGTCAAGGCCATGGAAAATTCTGACACACATGAGACTACTCACTGTAGTGAGGGACAGTCACTCAAGAGAGTATTCTCTGCCCTACTGACGGATGTATTTGACTTTCTTGGTGCCAGGGCTTCACAAGTAGTCCCAACAGCACATGGCTTTCTGTCCTCTCCCACTTCCCAGGCAGAGCCACAATTCTCACAATTCCCACGTTATCCTCTGAGGTGGAATTGAACAGGCACTGCCACAGAACTAATCTTCGTTTTGGGCAACAAACAAGTACAGGCTTAGACAGGAATGGTCTCATATGAAACTGCTGTACATTTTCATTTCAGTATTGGGTGAAAGAAAAGAGACAAGTATATGGGCTTAGCCTGCAGGTACTTTTCCAAGACAGTAATCGCTGCATAATTCATATTCTTGTTTTCACATGTTTGCCATGTGTACCAACAATTCCACTGAATTCACTCTAAGTTTTTCCCTCAAGTCCTTTCCATGTCATAGTTTTTCCAAAGTGCAGAAAGACAAACAAGACAAAGTCCAGCACTAAGCAGCAACTCAGGTTTGGCAAATTCCTCTAGTCCCAAATTCTTGCATATTAGGAGAGTAAAGGGGGGGTCCAACCTAATTCTTGAGAGTTTCCACTCCCCACTAGTACAGCAGACAACATCTTTCATTCATTAGATCTGTATTTCCCTGCAAGCAGTTCTCTGTGAAGACAGAATTGAGCCTTTGTATGTCTACCCAAAACCACCTGCTCCCCATCAACTCCAGATCCCACAGGCTGGAGGAGTGCTGCCCTCTACATGAGGGAGGGTTCAGAAATAATAAGTATTTGTGACTGATAGGAAATCTCAGCACAGTAAGAAGCAATTTATAGCTTCCGCAATGAAGAGGCTCACAGAGAAGTGGAAGTAATGATGCAGGTCCTCAACTCAGCCCCTCAGCAATGGTTTGAGGCACCTTTGCTCATATTAAACTAACTGGAAATTACATCCTAGATCCTTGCAGGGAAGGGAAATGTATTTGTTCTAAAGGATCCCAAATGGTTAATCAATCCAACAATTGCAAATGAAACGCCTCATCTCTCAAGGGAGAGAATCCAAGTTCTGGTGTCACTGGTTTTGAGGACACAATATGGTTTTGTTTTTGAGGACAACACTTGAAATTGCCAGCGGTTAGTTTCAGGGAACCACCTCCTCCCACATTAACATACTCATTTGCAAAATCTATCACATATGTTGCGTGCAAACTGGCAAAGGGTTGATTCAGCTCTGACAGCATGAGAGCCTCTAGCCCAAATATCTGAAAATAATAAAATCCACACCATCCTCCTGATTCCTCACCCTAACAGTGAAATGACCTATATTGGCTTTGCACTCTCAGTAGCAGGAAACCTACACAGATATGTAACCACAACTACACACAAAACGAAGAGCCATCAATTTTTAACGTCTCCATTTTAGCTTCCTCTTCCCTGGCTTGAAGTAAGGGCGCTAATCCTTAATCTAGCAATTTTTCTATCCACTAATTTTCTGCTGTAACACAGAGGGAAATGGCAAACTCTGGTCAGCCCTCAGATGCCACTGTAATAAGGATCCCAGATGAAGCTGGAAGACCAACAGTTCTTACACCAGAGTGACACAGGACTGGGACACTTCATTGTGGAATAAAGTAAATCTGTCTGGCTGGGCTGCCCCAGGGCATCATCATGCCTCTACTCAGCCTTCTTACCTTCCTGGACACACTCATTTTGGTTTTCTTGGGTACCTATCCAAAGGGCAGTAGCATCTCTTCATCTTACAGAGGCATGTGCTTGCTCCCAGAAGACAGGAAACAGTAGCACTGTTCCATTCTGGGGTTGTGGAACTCGCAGTGGGATTATTATCACAAGAAAAACACACACAATAACATTTTTGTTACAGATCATGCTCATGGCTAATGGCAATGACTGGGCTATCGTATCCTACCTTATGGTCAGTCCACAAACAGAAATTAGGCCAGGAGGGACAGAGCACCCATTATTTTATATATAGAAATGGGAAGCAAGGAAAATTATGGAATAACCTCTTGCTCACAGTAAGTGATGCTGTGTTTTTAAAAGAGTTCTCCCCATCCCTTTGTTTTGCAGGCAGGCTGGCTCTGAGCTGGGCTGTTCCCACAGAGCTCTCAGCCTGCCAGAAGCTGGGAGTACCTGCTCTGAATTAGGATGTTTCTTCCCGTTAATTTGTTAAAACCAAAGCCAGATTCTCATTCACTAGGTGCTGCATGTTGCTGGAAAATCCTGGTCTCTTTTAAGACCGAACACAACCAAGAGTGGCAGGAGGGAAGAAAGAATGCTACCCATAATGAAAGGAGGAAAAAGGCACCAAGGGAGCAGTCAGCCTCTCTTATGCCATACCACATCTCTGGGGACTAAGCTTTGCTGCATCCACAAGATAAATCCACCTTCTTCCCCTGCTCCCACAGCAGCACAGAAGAACTCCCCAGTTACCAGTGCTGGATGTCGGTAAAGGTCTCCCTTTTCTTCCTTGTGTAAGGCATTTCCCTCCCCTTCATTTTATAAATTACCAGAACAGACATTTAAATGTTCATGAGTAATCTGAACAGAGTATTCATGCCTTGGGCATTTTCATGCTCTACAAGGAGAGAAACAAAAGGGCCTCATTTAATACCTCCCTACAGCATTCCCTGTTTCTGCTCTTCCCTTGTGAATCTCCAAAGGCAAACTCTCAGTGGTTCAAGGTTCCTGCAATACCCCATCCCTCCCTTCTTGCTTTTTAAGATGAGCTTCTAAAGCAAACCTCACTGGCTGGAACAGGTGGTAGGAATCTTTCAAAGGAGAGAAAAATCATTTGTAGCTAATAAAAAGAGGAGAAAAGTCTGATTCCCGTGGTTTTACTAAACACCCACGGGAGTCATTCGGATAGCAGGCATATCTTTTGCTTGTGTGCTTTGGTGGCCCCCCTGGCACTCCAGCTCTGGAGCTGCAGGACAGGGAGGATGAACAGCCTCCCTGTTCTTGCACCCACCGCCTCCCTGGATGCCAAGGAACAGGATAGGATGGCTCTGTCTGCTTTACACTGGATTTTAGGAGCACTGTATAGCTCCACAGCCTGATTTAGCCAGACTAAGGAGCTGATCCTGTGGTCTTCCCTGGATTTTGAGATCTAGCTTTACAAAACCAGCAAAAGCCTCTATCCTTTCCAATATAAAGAAACCATCCACTGTTTGAACAAAGTTTTGTGCTAGATCAAAAAGCCAGACCTGCAAAACTGTCACTGGGGCTTTGCTTTTATTCTTAAGCAAAACTCTCCCCTACAGTAACTTTCTGATCTGCTGCCTCAGAGAGAAATATCACAATATACTGAGACGAACAATATACCTTAACCTCTTGTCTTATACTTGACAGGTAAGGAAGTCTGACTTGGGAAGGAACCCCAGGGCATGGTTGGCAAAGGCTGGGCTTGCTGTGTGCTGCTTGGAGACAGCAGTTCTCCTGCAAAGAACTGCAGCCCTGGGACAGCAGCTTGCTCCCTACCTCCCCTCTCCAGCCGTGCCATCTGCCTTTCTTCTTCTTCCCTTATTGTCAAAACTGATGAAGGGAGAGGTGACAAGCTGGAAAGGCATGGCCAAGACTCAAGAGTGAGAATTCAAAGCACCCCTGCTGTGCTGCAAAGTGCTGTTATGGCTGCTCCCTGTGTGCAGGGAATTAGGATATGGTCTCAAATCCAGCTACAAGCAAAGGAGGCAGAGGAATGGATGTGATTTCTGCAGAGACCCCAGGTACTGCTCCCCTCCTGTATTTGCTGGCAAGCACAAGGTACAGAAACATCCATGACCAAGAGCAAAGGCTGGAATCCAGGTTTATCTGGATGTGATCTAAGGAACGCTTTGCTATGATGTGGTCAGTGCAGTTGTTTGTTCAAGAGTTAGAAGGAAGGGATATTTCTTCTTATGGAGTAGGATCAGGAAATTAAACCTGGACTCGACTCAGATCTTCCTCCTTTCTTATATGGGTTTCTCTCCACAAAGAGGGGGTGGCAGTGGGCTTGAATATTTTCTAAATATAATTTCCCTTTCCTCTACAAGACATTTATAGAGAAAAAGGTCTGAAACTGCTGCAGTCTTATACAGCTATGCCACATTCTGAAACTCTGGGTTTCTCCCCATTTTGCTTGTTCAAAACCTGTACTGAAGTCATGTCAACACATGTGTATCCACCCCACCCCATGCACAGCAGCTGGTCACGTCTGCAGGTACGTTTGGTGACATGCTATCACTGAATAGTTTTTCAGCAGCCAGTCCCACAGCAGTGCCAGAAAATCTATTTAGTTTGCAAGCCTACAAAACCTGAAACACACCTTTACACAGTCTGGAACACCACTGCAGTATTCACATCTCTTCCAAAGAACCACAGAAACATTTATGTTTGATCATGCTGTACTTGTCCCATACCAGCACTGGTGTCCCGGAGCGAACTGTATCACAAACAAGTGCTCACCTCAAGTACCTTTGGGGTATTCAGTATGTTGTGGTTGCACTGAACTGGTTTCTGACCAGAAAAGAGAACACTTTCTTCAAACATCCCATAGAAATGTTTTCATTATGGCCAAACTTCAGAAATATTCACCACCCAATATTGAGGTTGGTTATTCTAAGAGCTAAGGATCATAAAGTAGCCATGTGTTTAAACAAGAGGTCATTATCCACCAGCTTCAGGATTCAGTGCAAGCTTCTAAGCAATGAGCAATTTGAAAATAGAGCTGTTAAAGCACTAAGAGTAATTTAGAGTAGTTTAAGTTTCTGTTTTACTGATTTTTCTGGCTAAGATTCATAGGGCTATCAAATTAGCATCTGGGTGTCTTGTTGGGGGGAGTAAAGTCAATAATCTAACAGGTCCATTTCACTTCTCTTTACTGTCGCAATTGTGTGACTTCATTGAGACCTGAAGGCAAAAGACACAAGGACAATACCCTACAGTACATACCAAGCCCCTATTTTGTGTGTTGTTCAGCACAGTCCAACAGATGAGATTTGAAACACAGCAATCAGAAGAAACTGTTTCTACTCATGATACTGTAATACCAAAGGTTTAACACTAACTTATTTGTTCCCAACACAACTACAGGAAGGGAGATTTTTCAAAGGCATGAAATCAGCAACAGACAGGGAGTCTGACCCAAACCTTTACAGCAAGCTTTGTAACCATGCAGTTCATCAGTACCATAACCTAGAAGCTTTTAAGGACCAACAAAAATAGCAAATAACATTAGTTATTTAAATAAATTTGCTCTATCAACTCTTTGCAGAGAAATCTGCATTATCCCGTACCAACCTCCTCAGTCTCTCCAGCTTCAACTACCCAATGTGGTATGAAGACAAGCTCCTCCACACCCTTCCTTCATCTCACTCTCCTCCACCTCCAGACAGCACATCATTTTCAGCATCGGTGTGTGCTGCCCTCAGTATTCCATGTTGCCAGACTGCTCAAACCCACAGATGGAAGGAAAGATGCCTTTCCAAGCCCACCTCTGGAAAGATGCAGATGTGGTAGGAAAAGCCCTGCAAACTCCCCTTGTTCCCTTTGAAACCCGAGAAGAACAGATGAGCAGCACATTTGAATTTAATTACAGCAAAACCTACTGCATTGTTCTCTCCTCCCCTTCCTTTTCCCCTGACCCCCTCATCGCAGAGCTTTCACTGGAATCTCTGTGGTGTGTATATTTTCCTAAATTTGCCAGGGCCAAAACGGTACAGCTGAGACATTCACAGAAGTCAAAGAAAGTGCAGGCCCAGGTTAGTGCACAGGGGTACAATAGTTCCTTAAGAGCGAGAGCCTCCCCCGCCGCCGCCCCCTCCTCCCAAACCTTCCGTCTCTAATGAACCTTTGGTGTCTGTCCACAAAAAACAAACATCAATCAGGCAACAGGCTGTTCCTTTTCCCTTGTTGCTAGTCTGAAATAACAGTCATCCCCCGCTGGGCTGGGAACGCCACTTCCCTCTCCAGCACACATACGGGATAATAAGGGGGAGGCGAAGGAGGGAGGAAAACCCGCTCTGAGGTGCCAGAATACACAGCGAGCTGTGCCTTTCAGAGCCAGAGAAAACTTGGGAACACAACAGCTTTTGATTCCTCCTGCCCCACTGGGTACGTTAATTATTTAATAGTTGGCTTGTGAATTAGCGGTGGTGGTAGGAACTGGGTGGAAGGGAAATCAGGCTTTTCCCCACCGCCCCCAGTTCCCTCCTTGTGCTGACAGAATAGTGAGTGCACACACGTGTGTGTGTGAGGCTTTGGGCATGCCTAGGACCCTGCTCTGTGCCATGTCCTTTCTCCCCACTCACACAAGACCCTCCTTGTTGGTCTGTGACCACAGTGGCCATAGACAGCATGGGACAGCATCTGGATCGAATGAGTTATGGGGCAAAGAAATGTACCCTGTCTTCTCTCCCTTTGGAGGAGGATATTTTTCACGTATTATGCTTGGGGGAAGGGCACTCTGGAGTTTATATTGGATTTCGACAGAGTTGGAAATGGAACTGCAAATCAAACAGAGATCAGCTTATGATTTGCAACCAGGGCTTTCTAGGTGTCTGAAGCAACACTTTGGAAGGAGCGTAGGGAAAAGGAGAATGTAACTACATCTCATTTGGATGGAGAGGACTCACAGATGTTAGGAATATTTTTGATCAACAGCTTTCCTGGCACTGATTGTGGTGGAATCCACAACCTTGACGGCTAGCTGAGTAAGAAAGTGCTGGCAAGCTCCTGACTGCATGCAGGCAATTTGCAATGCTGCCAGTCAATATTTCAGTGAAAACAAAATTGCAGGGATCATATTAAAAGAGGGAAAAACAGAAAATAAAACAAAACCCAGGCCTTCCCTTTTAAAAGAAACTCTGCTACAACCTGATGGGAAAGACCCTTCCAAATCAAAACGCATTCTTTGTTTAAAATTAGCACAGTGTGATGGGAGCCCTGCCGTGAGCACGCAAAGGAAAGCCCGCCAGCAGCAACAGAAGCAGACACAGCAAGAAGTGGCTTTACACGGGGACACCTGGGTGGCATGTTTAGTACAGGCCTGCAGGAAATGATGCAGAAAGAGGTTTACAGTTGTGTCCATTTGGTGGAGGAAATGTATGCAGCAGGCACAGGTCTGAGCCAAAAACCTGGACTCAGTCCTCTTCAATCTTTGAGAGGGGAGGAAAAGTGATGGGAAGAAAGGAGAGAGCTCCTGTGGCAGTATTTTCAAACTCTGGGTCTGAATGTAGCCATGGTGGCCTATTCTTAGTCTAAAGCACTGGCATCATTGGGGAAACCACAGCAGTGTAGCCCAGGCAGTATTTCTCTCTGGATCAGCCTTGAGATGACTGACACAGGCTCCTGAGGGCATTTAAGCTCACAAAACCATTTGGATTATCTTTGGAGTATCTCTGAATTACTCCCACCTGCATGGCTGGCAAAAGGGTGCTCTGCTGCTCACAACCATTGAGTCAGGCTCTTTTCTGCCCTGGCCCCAAGTCAAAGCTTGGCTGACTATGTTGCCAGTCAGTGGGGAGTCCTCAAATGTTTGCTGAAGGCTGCTTTACAGCATGTATTGCTAGAATGACATGAAGAGTCCAGAGACTGGCCTGTAACACAGAAGTATTTCAGGCCCAAAGGCACATTATGCTCAGAGAACTCTTTTGTTGATCCAATGAAAAGTATAAAATAATCTGGTCCACTTTGGTTATTAAATTGCTACAGAATGTGATGGACATATTCTAGTTGCTGGTTTCAGGTTTCTAGTTCAGTTTTAAAAACTGATTCAATATTAAAAATAATGACATGTTCATTATTGTATAAACATTCAATGCTCACACTCTAAATTTCTTCCTCCAGCGCTTAAGCCTGTATTAAATCAGGTTGTCTCTGCAGAGCTTGCACTGTGCCCACTCTCCTGTGCCCAGAGAAGGTCAGCCATGTAGGAAAGCAGCTGGCTGGGGACAGCTTAGCTATTTGGAAGCCAAATCACATAGTACTGAGAAAATGAAAATGTTAGCTGCTTCAGCCAACAAGGCTGGCCCTTTTCTGCCACCCTACTTTCCTTGCTTCTCAGGGAACAGGCTCTGGCTTTGCTTCTGCTGTTTAACATTCACAAGGCAACATAGCTTGAGGTGGGTTTGCAAGCTGTGATGTGAACTTCAGCAATGCTGCTTGGTCCTACACTTCCCAAGATGTCAGAATGACAAGGACTTGTGGAACTGAAGGGACAAACTCTTCTTCCACAGGTTTCACACCACAAGACGGGGAGCATTCAAGAGACAGATCTCTCCCAAAATGGATTGTCAAAACAAAAACAGAACAAACTCAGTAGACACCAGCAGCAGAAGCAGGTTCACACATGTCTGCTTATTACCAAACCTCACTCCAGCTGAAGCTTAAATAGCCTCCTTTATGCACAACGGGAGAGGGAGAGGAATTGAAGGAAACTGGCAATTACACATTTTATTTCCCCCCCAGCCTATTCGCTGTTCATCAGGTGGCTCCTCACTCACACAGGAAGGGCGCCTGTGAGCACTAAGTTAAGCACAAAGCCAGCTTGATACTTTCCTTTCACTGGGAGGAAGTTTCCATGTGCTTTTCTGCATACAGTAGAAAAGCACAGTGAACACATTATTTCATATTATTTTGAAAGCACCATGAACACCTGAAACACAAGGACTTCGAGGGACACAAGGACACCATCTCTCTTTTCCAAGGCTGCAACATCTCCTGAACATGGTAGTGCTCAGAAACAGATGCCAGAGTGTAAGTTTAACACCACACCAGGATGTATCTGCAGAGACGCATCTGCAATCTTCTTCCTCACCTTTTAAAACAAACTTTTCCCTTCTAAAATCCCCACCTAAACTCCAGTGGTAGGTGGCAAAACAGTGCTTGATGATGTACTCCGGTGCAATCAGGCTTTCCCAGCTTTGCTGCTCACCTTGCTGATACCTTTTAAGAATGTATCTTCAACTGGGCAAAATGTTAATGTCCATTTCATTGGACAGATATCTGGAAGTCTGACTATTCCCCTATGGATAAGCCTTTAAGAATCTATTAGTGATGAAACCAGTATGTTTCTTCAGAAACTTAATAGGGTTCCATAAAATTACTTCAATAACTTTTAAAATTTAATGGTGGGCGAGAACCTTTCCACAAGCTTTTTGAACTGTCCGACAGAATCCCAGAGTGGGGATATAATTCTGCAATAAATTTTGCAGGACAGTTAAAAAAAAATATAAAAAGATTTTAATTTCCTATTACCTCCTGTAAGTCTGTGCCATCAATTTAAAGCAAATAAACGAACTAAAAGCACTGTAGTCTCTTTTCTGTTCCAGCAATTTACAGGAAAATATTTACTGTTTGGGAAAAAACCCAACAAACTCGAACAAATATCCTTTTCAGAAACACAGACATGCAAACATAAACACTCTGCCAAGTCCTGCTCTTATACATTGGTGTAAACCCAAATAAATACGAGGAAGTCAATGGAGTCAGTATGGCTTTACCTGGCTGAACTGAGAGCCCAGAAGCTGGGGCTGAGCACACTGAGCAGCAGAGATGGAAGGAAAGCCTCATGCTGAGAGTCCCTGGGCAGCTTGGCAGCAACATTAACAGGCTCCACAGGGAATGTGTTCAGCCCTTGTTAGCAGGAAGGATGGCCAGCGAAGCACGGAGGTGAGGGAAG
This sequence comes from Neodrepanis coruscans, assembly GCA_013400695.1. Classification (NCBI taxonomy): domain Eukaryota; kingdom Metazoa; phylum Chordata; class Aves; order Passeriformes; family Philepittidae; genus Neodrepanis; species Neodrepanis coruscans. Next base: position 19,041 of record VYZS01032309.1, on the reverse strand, counting down.
CGGTGAGCACATGCATGACTAGCACGGTTATTAAAGAAGAAAACGGCAGGAACCCCACGGCTGAAAGCAAGCCCCGAACCTGGCCTCCCTCCTCCCCTCCCATGGGACAGGAACAGAGAGCTCCATCACTTACAGCACTGATTTCAAATGAAGCTAATATAAAAACCAAACCAGAAACATAACATGAACTGCTACAGGCTGATTGGGACAGCGGGACCCTGTCTTCAGTCCTGTCCCTGTCCTGGGAGGAAGGCCTGGAGAGGTGGGGAGAGGAGTGGGAGAAGCAGCTACATGCTGACAGCATCCTCTTTTCCTGAAGTCTCTCACTGGGACCTACAGACTCCACCAGCACTACACACAAAGGAATAAGCAGATCCATTTGTAATTAAACAGCATGCCCCTGTCTAATTGATCACTCCCACTGACTGCCCAGAAGGAAACACAAGCCAGTCTGGGGTCAGCACAAGTTCCCCCCACACCGGCACCCACACCTTGCACTGCTTTCTCAAATCCCCTGTTGATGGTCAGGCCGCCTGTTTGATGCCTGTGATCTGCACTGTGTGTGGGGTTGCTGTGTCTGTGGGAGTCCCTACTGGGCTATTACACAGCACAGGACAGCTGCCCATGGGCAACCTGTCCAACTGCTCCACCGACAGAAACACAGAGCCGAGGGTGGAGGGCGGCTTGCAAAGGAGCACTGGAGAGACAATAAAACCAGAAGCCTGTGGCACACACCTCCAGCATGGGCTGGGGGGGCTGCAGGGAATGAGGACTCTCCTCTGCAAGGAGCAAACCTGATTTAAAGGGGCTGTGTGGGCACAGTGTGCTCAGACCTGTACTAGACACCCAGACACCTCCCCCCATCCTGCACTGCAGTGCTTGTCTGTATGAAGAGGGAATCAGGTTTATACCCAGCATTTAATTTTCTAAGAAACTGAAGCTTTACAAAATCTTCCATGAATAAAACATGTCTCCGAGGTATTTTAAAAGCAGAACTGAGAAGACCCAACAGTTTTGTGGGGGTTGCAACTGCTGCTCTCAACATCACCCCCCTACAGCATCCTTCTGGTGCTGACATACAACCAGCATCCTGCAACCAGGGACCGCAGCTGGAGACAGCACTGAGACTTACCCGTTGGCTTTTCCTACTCAAGAAAAAAGAAAATCAAACTATAAACAAGGAGTAAAAAGATGGTATCTTTCAAATGTCCTTTAAAAGCTTAAGCAACGTAAACTATGATATGCACTTGGAAGGAATTTCTATTTTTTTCTTCTGATTTACAGTTCGATGGTCCTTTTATCTACTTGCACATGAACTGAGAAAAGCTAGAATGTGCCTACTCAATCAATATGAGTTTGTGCTGGCCCATTCAGGATATATAATATTTTGCTTTTATAGTTTATTTTAAATAAAAAGTATAATTAAAGAAAATAAACCACCCACTTCATAACATTTATACAACGAAGACTTTATTTATTTTATTTACGTTTTGGTGGGCAAGGCACAGCATGCAGTAAGCTTTCCGTGATACTTAACAAAGCCGCATTTGAAATTTAAAATCTTTAAGGAAATGAACAAATTCTGCAGAGGAAGGAGAGTTGAGCAAAGAGACTTCTTACATTACCCTAGGTAATTGTGCACATATATGTTTCTATGAGTCTCTCTCTACTCCAAAAACATATCCATGACTTGGATGCTTTAAATCAAAAAGCAATTTCAGTCTGTAATTCTCAAATAAATAATTAAACACATTTTATCTCCTACAGTATTGCTTCTATTCATTCTAATCCCACTGACAGGAATGCAGCAACATACCCCACATCCTTAAAATAACAAAACAAAACACAAGATACCAACCAGAAGGCCTGGAAATGTTTATAATTCAACTTTTCAACTCTCTTGGCTGCAGCCTGAAGCTACAAAGAAAGCTCTATGCTGGCTCACTCGAAGGAGAGAAGCCCAGAGATCACTGTGCAAACCACACAGCCCATAGCGTGACCAAACCTGCTTGCATGGGGCAGCTCTCACTCTGGGAGGCACACAACGCTCAGCTTGTGTAGAAGTTAATAAATTATCCACTTTTGCAGCCTGAGATTTACAAAACTAGCTGGACAGTGTGGTTAAGGTGAATAGCCTCTCTTGCTTGTCCATCATAATTTCACAGATGGCTGCTATGGATAGGGATGGTTACAGCCTGAATTAATAAATACATGCGATGTAGCTTACAGGGCAGACAGAGAATTCCCATTCTCACAGAGAAGGCTGAACTTTCCAAAGACTAGCCTGCAAAATCAGGGTTTCTTTGTGACTGCCTGCTGGCTTTGAAGCACAGAAGACTCAAAGAGTTCCAGGCTCTTCTCTGTACACAGGAAGACTAAAATCTTGCTTAAAAAATGAAATTAAAGCTTAGATTTTGGTACAATCCTCTGAGGGCCTGGGTTTCACGAAAAACACAGAATATTGTAAACCTGTGATAAAACCACAGGAGATGCAGCATGGGGAGCAAAGAAGCTGCAGAGCATCCTGAGCACTGTATAAATCACAGCAATGTGGTTGCTATCTAAATAAATGCATTACTTATTTTATTTATTATTACAGATGCTGCTGCGGAAATTTTTGCATGCCTGTAATCTTGGTGGACTCTTACCCAAAGATTCAGCTGTAAATTATCATCCCCCTCAAGTTCCCTGACTGCGCAGGTAATCACACACAAGATGGTGACCTCATCAAAATGTAACCAGAACCTGGGATAAAACAGATCAAGAGACAGGATACATCTCAGATCCTGCTGTGGACCCCACGCAAGAAAACTGGGAAAATTTATGACATCTTTCCTGACCTCCACTCATGTAAAACACAGCTAATTGCCTGACCAGGTACTGTGAGACTTGTTTGCTCTGTCTGTACAGACCTTCCTGTGATGGAAAGCTTTCCCTCTTAGCACAGTAAGGTAAAGCCCTGAAGGAGAGGTGGACTTGACTACAGGAGATGCTGTCCTAGCCCGGACAGGGAGTTTCTGACCCTTGCAGCTGGAGACAGAGCACCAGGGGACATGACCAAAGTATGCAGGGAGCATGGCAAGCCTGGGAGACACTGGGCTCCTGATTCCCCTGTCAGTGCTGAGCAACCACTGAACTGTGCTGCTGCAAACCTGCGCCAAGCACAGTGTTCTGAGCTCAGCTGCATTCAGATTGTTTTCTGCTTCACCGGGCACTCACAGGTTCCTCCTGGAGAGCTGACTTGCTGCTCTCCCATTCTGCCTCTGCCCCCCTTTTCCCCTCTCACCCCATCTCACAGTAATAACCATCAGTTTTTAACATCATGTCCTACACTGGGGGTTTTGTAGTTCCAGCTTTTAAAATGATTTAGTGTGACAGTTTAGTGCTGAATTAAAAAAAAAAAGAAAAGAAAAAGGAATAGAAGAAGCAGAGAAAAAAACGAGAGACAGTCCCCTTAAGGCAACAACATTATGGAGCAGTGATCTCAGAGGAACAAGGGTTCTTCTCTGGTTCAGATGTGCTTGTCAGAGCTCAGTGTCGTCTCTGAACAAGAAATCTCTCTTGCTGGCCCAAGGCACAGTTTTGTGGTCAAGAGGACAGAAAATAAAGAGAGGGAACTTCAAAGAAGCAAAAGCTGCATTAGCCTGCTGGGGCGGGTGGCTGCGGCACATCCCATGGCTGACAATTACGACCTGCATGCCGAGAAAGCTTGCCTCCCTCTTGTCAGAGGGATAAGACACAGGCTGTGAGCTTTAGAGCTTTGAGGATGTGTACAGTTCATGATGAAAGATAGCACTTCAAAGCCCTCTGCCTAGAAACCCAGGGAGAAGTGAGAGCAGAGGGTAAGCAATCTTTTTTCCTGGGGGGTGCATATGTGGGAGAAGGATAAGACTTACTTTCACTGTCATTTATTATTGCCATGAAAATGAAGCCTTGCACTGTTTATGGAATCTCTCATTAAAAGAATCTCTTGATAAATCGCTTGACAAACATTCATTAATTAAGTCTCTGAGCGCACTTGGCTGACAAGCATTAGTCTTCATTTTGCAGGAGGGGGAAATTGAGGCACGGGGCTCAGCAAGCCCCAAACAGCCAGGGCAGGGCCAGGTCCTGGCCAGACACTCTGTGCCACCACAGTGATGGATTACACTGCTTCCTCTATGCCCAGCTTGATTCTGATCCAAAGACAGGAGCAACATACTCATCTTCAACAAACTTCAAAGCCCATGTCTCCCCTCTGCTGCCCAATGACCCCTGGGGCTGCAGGGCAGATGTGGCTGTGCAGGTCTGGCTCCTCCATGGGCGTCTCTTGCCCTGGGGCCTCCTGGACACCCCTTTCATCTCACAGGCACTTCCCTCATCCACAGCCTGCCCAGGGTTAGGAATGGAGACACCTTGGCTGCTGCCCAGGCTCCACTTAACTTTGCAATGGAGATTTTACTCCTCGAGGCCCCTGACCTCCCAAGCCATTTGGGAAACAGCTACTTTAAGACGCCCATTTCACCCTCACCCTGCCTGCGACCTTTGGTTCAAACACTGGGGACTTAGCAGGTCACCTGGGCTGCAGCTACAAGGTTGTTCTTGCAGAAAAGGCTCCACCTCTCCCATGTTTCCTGCCAGTCTGGAGCAATGAGTGGTGGAAGAAAGCTCAACCTCCTCCAGCCAGACCCATCAGGGAAGACCACTGCCAGAGGGTGCAGTGAGGACCCAACTCTCAAGTCTTTAAAATACAAACTATTCTACCCAACACACTTCAAAATGTGATTCCAGGAGGCAGGAGGAGATCCTTGCAGTGACTCAAGGGTGATTGTCCCTCTCACCTCCTCAGCCCCACAACACATCTGCCCTCCTATCCATCACTGTCATCCCTCTGCCTCATCCTCCCACCTGGAGACAGAGGGACAGATTTGGCTTTTGCCTACGCCTCCCCTGCCCTTCCTGGAACTTGCCCTTCAGAAACAGCAAGGACTGGCTGGGAGATTCCTGTGAGAAAGGAGCTGCATGAGAGAGCAAACAGACCTTTATTATTTGTTTATTGATTTATTCTCCAGGAGGATGTAACAACCGGCCCTCGGCAGCAAATGCCCTTGTAACTCTGTGCTGCAGTGACAAGTTGGCCAAACAAACGCTTTACTGAGTCAGAAAACAAAGACTGTCAGCAGAGCAGATCAGGGCTCCTCTCCCCTTACTTTTAATTATTATTTCCTTACACAGAGGATTTAATCTCCTCTTCTCCTGGAAGCTCGAAGTGCCCCATTCAGGCTATTTCACAGCTGTGACTACTGAGGTCACCCCGGGTCAGGACACCTCTCTCTGCTGCATAATAGCAACTGGTCCCCAAGTGGACAACCACGCTGTGCATCTGTTGTTGCAGATGAACTGGTGTCAGGAGGAGGAGCAGGGCCACCGCCGTGGCCCCGGCGGGGAGGGGGCAAAGGCAAACATTACCCAGAGAGCCCCAGACAAAAAACACTGCTCCTCCGGCCTTTTGTGGAGTTCTCAAACACAGTCAAAGGTTACATTTTACAGCTGTTCCAGCCTCAAATAAGCAAAACCCGTCTATCTTAATACTTAATTGCATTGCTAAGCTGCCGATAAACTAGGACGGCATAAAACAAATATACAGGGCCAAACACATCCCCGGGGAGAAATGTGGGAACAGGGGGAGTTGCACCAGACAATGAATTGGGAAGAGGGGGAGTTGCACCAGACAATGAATCCACTTCATGTGTTTTAAAAGCCTGGTTACCTTCAATAAAAGCTGTAGCATGGGTGCTGCACATTTACTAGCTAATATCTCTCCAAGTGTTTACAAAAGCAGGGCACAGTACAAATGCCCAGGGAGAGGATGAGCATGTGCCATGCCATGCATGTGCCCATCAGGAAACCGTGTTGAACTAATTCCCTCCCCACACAGCCACCACGGCTCCAGCCCTGGAGGACATGGCCTTAAATCAAGGCTCTTATCTCACAAAAGGAATTTGAGTGCAATGCTTTGAAAGTCACTTTCTCTCAGCCATATGGCATCCCCGAGCCTGGTCCTGTTGGAGCGGCGTTCATTTGCATGTGCGAGAGACAAATCTGGCTCTTGCATTGCGGGAGTGATAACAGGGCGAGGGGTAAAATTTAGCACTGTTTGGGTTTCTGCACAAAATCTCACGGCAAATTTCCCTCACCTCTCAGGGCAAGTGACAAAAGCCGAGGTAGCCTTCAGGAGAGCCTGCCCACGATGGCAGCCCGTGCTGATCGGTGAGGTACAAGACCAGGGTAAAAAAGAGGTCTGAGACAAAAGCCATTATGTGAACCCAAAGCTGGCAATGTCTACACCCACATCAAACCAAACAGGAACAGGCTTAAGTTACAGGGATATAAACAGCACTGAACACAAACTTCAAGACAGCAAATTCACAGGCATTCGCACATTTAACTTCCTGATAGGGAGGTATTTTGAAAACTCATGTTGCTGAGCTGCTCCATGATATGAAGGGGTGGGGAATCTCGGGCTTCAGCAAAGCAGGAGCCAACAAAGCTGCTAACGCTTCAACATAAGCCTCTCCAGCAGATCTCTGTGCCAGGCATTATGCAGGATGGCAAGATTTTTGTTTTGCCGAGGCAGTGCCTTATGGGCAATCTGGTTTGCCTTATCAGTGAGCCAAGTGAGAGGAGAGAAATGCTCTTCCCCACCATTTGTTTAAACTTCCCTCTTTCCCCCAGATAAAGCTGCATACTTTTGTAAAAATATCTGCAAATGTAATAACATAATAGGCTTGTCATCAGTTTCCACATTTGGCATTGAAAATTTGCAAAGCTTGGATAGAAAGAGAATTCCTAATAGTTACTGCTGCTGAAGAGCCCAGCTATAAACTGGGCCTGGATCCAGGTGATGGAGCACACAACCACCAAAACCCCTTTCCATGTCCAGCACCTACTGCTACACAACTGCAAACCATTCCTTCCATGGCCTCATTGAAATAAGGCAAGAAGGTTATTTTATCACTTCTTACTGATAGGCCTCATCTCCCCTCTCTGGGCTATTTCCATGTCCCTAACACTCATTGTCGCTCTGAACCCATTTCATTCAGCAGCTCAATGGTGAGAATGCCACAAACAGCCACATGCCCTGACAACTCATTCACAGCCACACAAACCTCCTCACACGGTGACATGGAACCATTCCCAGCACAATGCTTTCCATCATGTACCACAGTTTACCCTCTCCCAGGCTGTTTCTTCAGTATTTTTGCCCACTCTCCATCTCAGTGAGATTATCCCAGGGAACACATGAAACTACAGCAGCCCTGCTTTATGGCTGTACCGAGCCCCCAGAGGAGGGCTGGGCGTATTTAGAGATATGTCACTGTGCCTCCCAAGGGGAATGTGAAACGACACAGTCTCTTAGCAACACCCAGTGCCTATCACAGGTAACTCTCATTAACAGTAATAGTGGGAGCTGTGAGCCGAAACCCTGCAATGTTCCAAGCACCTTCCACGGTGTTTTGGAGAACCAAGATCCAGAGACACGACTGCTCCATGTGCATGGGCACGAGAGGGATGTGCAAACCCTTGTAGGAATGATATAGACAGCACTGAAATATTGATTTTTTAAAAGAAACAAGGATTTGATTGTATCAGAGGGAAAAGCATATCCCCTACAGTAAGGACTGACTTCTCCTTTGTCAGTAATCCCTCTCTCCAAGACATTTATTATAAATCTTACTGGAAGGGAAGAAGTCCCACCCCACAGTGAGACAATGCAGCTCTAAATTTTAACTTAATCATCACAAGCCTGAAAAGCTGATCTTTATGACAATGTGTGTGGCCAAACTACAGGCTCTGGCAAAGCTGATGTCTTGCTATTCACACAATACAGATTCACAACACGAATCTCTTGCTGTAAGATAAGGAAAGCATTTCTCCAGATCACTTACCTTTATTTGCTGCAGGAGAGAACAACTTCTCAGAGCCTACAGAAGCCTGAAAAAAGAAGAGAAAAAGAGGGTGAATACTACTGAAGGAGAAATTTGGAAGGCTTGCTCACAAAAACACAGCTCATAAAACAAGTCGATTATCTGTAGACCTGCAGTTGCACATTGCACCTGGAGGGTGCAATGTTGTGCCATTAAAGAACAAGCATGCATCCTGAGGAGATGAAAGCAAAGCGTATACACGAGTACTGTCCTGATCTCACCCAACTACATCCTCCTGTCTAGTTTATTTAGGCAACCATGCAATGCACAGCTAATTTTATCCATGATTCCTCATATAAAAACAAAACCAGTGAAACTGCTATCAAGCTGAGAGAAAACAAAACAAAACAAAACATATTTCAAAGGCTCTCTCATTGAAAATAAGCTCGTTTTTTGCTGAACATGCAAAATGTAATTTGTGTATTGGAAACACAAGTTGCAACTGAACACATCCGTATGAAGGAGGGTGTTGTTTAATATTATGCCAAATGATAGGTACATGCTGCTATGCACTTAGTTGAGTACGAAATAAAACGTCTTCCTCTTGGAAGAAGCCCGTATCCTTGCAGACTGGGTTGCACTATGCTCTCAACTCCACAGCAGTGGATTTGTGCTCCTCACAGCTCTGGGAAATAGTTAAAGAAATCCAATTAACCTAAACCTTGTAAACAGCTTCATGATAATCAGGGTCACTGGGTTACAGACAAGATGATAACGACAGACAGGAAAAAAAAGTCCATTCATCGTAAACAAAGCTTTTATGAGTTAATTTGATGGTTTCCTTTTCTCCCCCCACTGATATCAAACAGTCAACCTATTTCAGTGTAAGCTTTTCCTCCTCACTATCTGATAAAATAGCAAGTAGTCTCTCCAGAATCAAGGCTGGTCTGGGAGCAGTAGCATGATCCACATTACTACATTAATACCATCTACAAGATTGCTGGAAGTATCCTCAGTGTGTTGGCACTGACTGCTGCATGAATAAAATGGGGTGAAGTACAAAGCTGACGAGCAAAAGATACTGGAAGTGAAAAAAGCCTTTTTCCCCTGGCTCTGCTTTAAAAACAATGAATTAATTCAACACATGGCTGAACTGAGTTGATTTTATTTTTTATTTTTATTGATTTTATTCTAAGGTGCCTTGGTAGATTTGCATGATAAAGAGCACTATGAACTGTGTTACATTGCTACGTATTTTAAATGACGACTCAGAAGGAAAAAAACAAATAGTAAAATGCAAGAAGATCTGCATGAGCTATAGTAAGAAGCAAGAGTGGTCTATTAATGTTATTTCTAAGAAAAGTGGCACTGCAAGCACTGAATGTCTTACTTAATGCGAATGTATAAAAAAGAGAGGGAAAACAACATGAAAAATAGGCTGAGGCTGAGACACATAAGAAAGAAATTCTGAATTATGTCCACGACAAAGCTGCACGTGTAGCTGTGGCATGTATGATCATTACACAGCTCAGCAAAAGGATCCTAAAATCTTAGGGAAAATCAGTTACCTGCACGATCCCTTCACTGCGTGGATTAAAAAGAGGAAGAACCAGGATTAAACAAGGTTTTGCCTAGGCTGGTTTGCAAAGAAAGTCTAACAGCGTCAACAGCAGCAACAACAGTGGTGCATAAAACATTTGACAGCCAACTCTGAATTTACAACCCATTGTTAGGAGTTTTTTTTCTTATAATCAACATAAAGTCAGCATGGACGCAGAGCACATCTGCAGGCTCTGGGAACTCACCCATGCTAACAGCTCACACAAAGCCAGGACCTGGCTCTCAAAGCATTCAGAAATGTGGCAGGTGGATAAATAAGATTCCCCCATTTTACAGGCAGTGAAACTTTGCCATGGCTTGTACTAAAGGCCAAGCAGCAAACTGGCTGCTGAGCCACAAAAGGTAAGTGCTGGGTCCCAATGCCAGGACATTAGGGTGTGCAGCCTAAAGAGGAGACTGACATCCCAGCTGGGAGGAGCTTTGAGCTTCACCTAATTTGCAGAACTGGGACCACTCTAGGGCAACCACCAGCTCACTCCCTTCTGTGCAACTCAGTACTGAGGGTTTAATACAGAAGAACTCAGGCCAGACTATATAAAAACAATATTTAAGGAAGTCAAGTCAGAAAATTCACTTTTAGGTGAAAGTAAAACACCCAGATTATTGCTCAGTCCTCTGCTATCAGCATGTGCCACTGCTTTCAACAATCAAGAGTCAACATTTACAGAGCAGCGTTTTCAACATCACAGCTTCAGTTCACAGACACAAACCTTCACACCTAGAGTTTACAGTAACTTTTGCTCTCACTTCTAGTGATTTCTAGCTCCAGATCTGAGCAGTTTTTGGCATGAACACCATTCTGAAACACTGAATGCCTGTGCTATAGGATATTCTGCGAGCTGCTGTAAAAGCAGGAGGGAAGCTGGGGGAGGAAGAGCTTGAATACATCATTCAACCCTATCAGTCACCCTTTAAAGGAAGCATACAATAAAACCTGTGTCTGAGGGAGCCCACTAATGAGTGAAAAAATCCAGTAAACACAAGCATCTGCTAAAACAAGTCCCCTCCCAAATTTTCTGCTGTTCCAAGCAAATCATTTGCATATGTTTAAGAAGGGATTTAAAAAAAAAAAAGGAAAAAAAGTAGAATTCTTCCCTTGTGAACAAAACCAGGCATTTGGAGTCTTTTATGAATAAGTTCAAGACATCCCAGGAAATCACATGTTCTTTGATTACAAAATGAAACTGGAAATTTCCTCCCCCCCTGCCCCTGTTTTCTGCCTGTCTCCATCGGAAGGACCACCTTGAGGACAACCCAAATTCCTTTTTGTTGCTGTATAAGGCAGAGACATCCTCAGCCTTAAGCTCACAGACAGACTATAACTCTACCTTTCCTTGTTCACTTGCTGCTCATTCCTCTCCCCTCAGACCATGGCCACAGAGTCCAGGGCTGCAGAGCCCTCCACAGCCTTGTGTTCCTAAAAGCAGATGCTTTCACAGTCCCACCCCTGGCCCCAGTTACCGACCTTGGCATTTTAAGCATATCTAACATCTGTCCCCAAAGTGAAACACACAATCATTTCAGAGAGCAGCGGTTTCTGAGGTAGCCTCACATTGCTGAAACTTCTATCCAGCACTCTTTCCATGACACCAAGCCTTGCAGGTCCCTTTGTGGTCTATTCAAGCTACCAATCTTCTGTCTTATTTTCATTTTCTTTCTTTCCTACACCAGACCTCAAGGGGAGAATGCCTCCACCCAGATCTGTGATAGTTTGAAACCAGGCTAAATACATTGCAGAGGAAATAACATTTCTGCCCTTTTCTGCTTTGTGGAAACCAAGCAGAGATGTGGTGCCCCAGTCCCGCACTCTTCCTCCCCTTGAACTCAGCACACATAAACACTGATGCAATTTTCAGCCCTAAAAACTCAGCAAAGGCAGTTTTTTCCTCAAAATGTGAGGTGGTAACCACAAAGGATGTAGCACACCCTCCCTTCTGAAGGTGAACACTGGGGCACAATGAAGTCCATGCCTCATCCATCTTGGTTCCCACTAACCCAAGGCAGCCAATAGGTGTAAGAGCTCTTACAGATTAATAATTTAACGATTATATAGAACAGAACAGCATCATCTGACAGAGACATCACTATAAACTATGTCAGGCCTCACAGTAATTACTTTTTTCCTCCCTTTCTCTGCAGTCAATAAAATGGCTAACAGGGAATAGAACTGTTCCTTATCTCCAACAGCAGAGGCTCTGAGGACCTTCACACCATCTCCTGGAGCACTGAATGCCTGATCCAAGCCTGATACTTCAGGAGCCTGATAGTCAGACACTGGGAAGTTGCTAATAAAGTCGCAGTTCTGGTTCACAAGGAGCAAGAAAAGTGGTGTTAGGGACCTGGTATGTGTGTCATCTACAGGGCAAAAAGCCAAGCATTCCCTCCAAATGAGTCCAGTATGGTAGGCAAAAGGAAAAGGAGACAGTAAAACACAGTTTAAATTTTATTTCTGGATGGCTGCCTATCTTCTAGACAGCCAAGAGTCAGCCTCAAGAGAGACTGTCTGCACAGTTACTGAACTTAGCAAGCACTAAAAAGCTCACAAGAAAACCCTTCACTGCGAGATTTTCAAACTAGAAGTACTGGATATGATTAGAGAAACTTTCAGCATAAAGCACGGACACTACTTGAAAATTTTGAATCAATTTTCATCCTTTCAACTGTTTCCCTGCTTTTACTGACCACTCCAATACCACTTGATTTCTTGTCCAGCAGAGAATTTCACCACATCAGTACTGCTTTACTAGTTTCCAGTTGACTTTGCAAGTCATTCACACCAGACTCTCCATCCAGTAATATGAGAACAGTAACTAAAACAGGAAGGTATTGTTTGGGTTGTGATTCTTCTTTAGGAAATGGAAATTGATACATATGGAGCAGTGCAAGAGGAGCCTAGAAATCACACACATGCACACAAAAAAACAAACCAAAAATCCCCTGTTAAGACCAAGAAAGTATTCAACACATTTCAGAATAGAGAAGCAACCACGGGTAACACTGCTTCCATTGTGAGGGGATGTTGCAAGGGAACCTACAGTTTTCCACAACCCACGTTATTTTTGGAGGGAAGTCACAACTCAATTAAGAAGGCAAAAGAAAGTTAGACCTGCAAGTCAGTCATTTCATGCATCGTCACAGGAAAATAAGCCAGAGTAAGCACTACATGAACTACCTTCTGTGAACCTTCTAGGAAAATCCAGCTCTGTAGAACACGGCTGGCTGGGACACAGCACAGCCCAGCTGTGTAAGGGATTAAACAAGAGGGAACAGGACTTCCACAAATCCACACTGTGATTATCTTCACACAGAATTTATAGACTAGGCTTTCAAGAGGGCTCAGCACTCAGCAGCTGCATTTGGGACACCAATCTGACTGGAGCTACTGAGTATGGAGAATTCCCAAAAATGAATTTAGATGGTCACCAGGTTGTTCTGAAAAACCTGGTTAGAGCTGGTAAGTTGTGTTCACTTACAAAATAATATTCCCTAAGCAAGAATGACTCTTCAGCTGTCTAGCAAAAAGCCTAAAAATCAGTTGTACCTTTAGTTACATCATAACATATCATAGTGAAACACACAGCAAAAACACCCCTAACAGGGGTGGCAATGCCTGAAATGCCACAGACACTTCTAGTTCAATTATCTGGGCCATATCTGGGAAGTACTGATGGGTCTTTCATATCTTGCATGAGTGTCCTCCACAGAAGGTCCACGAGAAACAAAAAGTTTCTTGGACTGTACCTCTATACAGCAACACATTTGTTTAGGTTCTCACCTCACATTCATTTAGCACACACATATCTCTGGTCCCACAAGGGTCTGTCACCATGCACCCCTTTCTTTGTCACTTTTTCTTCCAAGAACACTTATTTATCTCAGCAGTTTATACAGCCATGACTATTTTTTGCAAAGCCCCTTTGAGAATTTGGCACAAAACTGGGAACACAGGATAAAATCAGGCCATAAAGAGCCTAGAAGCAGTTCACTGGTCCCAGTTCACCACTGAATTACACTGACTTTGCACGATGGCAAACGGAATGCAAGGCAAAGTAGATGAGGACTGGAAGGCACCAAAGGAAATGCTGTACAGTCTGATTCAGTTAGTGCAGGGCAATGAGGAGCCAAGCTCATTGCTTCTCCGCATGTTTGATGTTTTGTTTTGGACCTTTTTTGTCAAGACAGTGATAACCTTAAATTAACACAGTTTTGAACCCTGTGCATGCTCCTCATTGTTTTACAACTGCTGTGGGATTGAACAAACTAGTTTAAATAAAGCAACAGTAATTCATAAACATACACTGCTGTGGTCTGTTGCTTACTGCACAGATGTGCCTCTTCCCACGATGAAGGGTGACAGAATGCTCTGACAGCCACAGGACTCTGACCTACGGCATGTCTGCCATGAGAGCCTCAGGGCACAGGCCTGCTAACTCCTCTCCCCTGTCTCCTCAAACCATCCCTCCAGTCCCTAGGGGATGGATACAGCCCAGAGTTCTCCCCTTCCTATCCCCTCCATTAGCAATGCTTTATGATTCATCTTCCTCTGAGCAGTTGCCATCTCCCAAAGGAGAAGATCAAACTCCCTCTTCTTCCCAGCTCAGCTCCAATAAAAAAATAAATACATGCACTGGAAAAAAAATCAGTAAAGGACGAGAAGGCAGGAAACTAGGGAGTTCCTGGACCACACCAAGGCTGGTAACAGCTACAGAAAGGTTCCTCAGCTGTTCCCAGAGATACTGAACAGAAAATTTCCAGCTGTCTCTAAAACCAACCAAAATACTAGCTTAATATTGGTGTGCCTGTGTGTCCTAATTCAAATTAAGGTGCACGCGGTATCTTCCTCCTCCAAACCTCAGCTGCCTAACTCCTATCAAACCTACCTTGATTTTACACTCCTGGCTGTTTTCCACTCTAATCAGCACTGACTTCCCTTTACTACATGTTTGTATGCTCTTGTATGTTCTGGTCTATGAATGGCATCCAGAGGACAGTTCTCTCCCTGTGCCACTGGATTAGGCTGCACCTCTCACCTTGGGTTGGAGGCAGTGACACGTTCATGTTAAGGGCAACTGACACACACTACAGCCAGGGAAACACAATTCTCCGTGATACACTTAGAAAAGGGCTTTGTGTCATCTGTTTTTAAACATCTCAAACATCAGAGCCCCCATGCTGACCCTCAGAGCTGACCCCCCTCCTGAACAAGCTTTTCAGCCTGCACTTCAGCATTCAGAATTTTTCCATTGCCCAGGCACTGATTTTTAGGCAAGCACAGATTTGGTTTCTGATTTAGCTTTTGCTAGAAATGTAAGGGAAAACCTGCCTATGAGTAGGAAAGGTCGAGAACATTGTGAACATACCACTATAATAGTTTGTATTATTGTCATTACAGCTTGAAACTATCTAGCCAGCCTATCTATCTGGCTGGGATATGGCTTTTTATTTGCACTAAATCAAACAGAATGGCAAGTGCTCTTTGGAACTATCTAAAACTTCTTATAATTCAAAGGCTGCACTGTAGGAAGAGTGATGGGGGAGAGCAGGGACTGTGCTGCGAATGACAGGTGGCAGACTGTTGTTTGGTACCTACCAAATTACTCTGCTGCTCCCAGGGCTGCCTTGGCATTTCATTATCCCAACTCTCTCCTGGAAGGATGCGGACATAAATTCACACCTCATGTCCTGGTTTCCGTCAAACTGAGTAAGAGTGCAAATGCTGGCACCAACTGGGAATGCCAAGCAGGGCTTGGCATGCTAGAACAAACTCTCAGCTGTGGTCTTTGCCAGCTACCTGCATTTATCATTGTAATGGCCTGCCAGACAGGACTTGGCAAGCGGCAGAGGAGGGCGGGAGGAGGAGGGCCAGGCTCTGCACTGCCAAGCAATTCATTCCTGTAGCTCCTGCCATCACTGTACCAGCAGGGCAACCTTCATTTTATTTTATCTTTTAACCAATTATGTGTCACCCAAATCCCACCTGCAGCTTTCTCCAACACAAATGGCTATAAATCACAGTTCAGAGACCAAGAGGGTTTTGCAAGACATTTGATTTCATAAAAAGGTCACTGTCTGTCTGAGGATTGCTGCAGTTCAAAAATGTACTGAATAACAACCTGCATTGGCAGACAGGGAAGGAACTGCTTCCATGGTCTGTTGCATGTTGTCAGATAATATTACAACAATTACGGAGGCCAACAACGGCAGAATCGTTAGGATTCAGCTAAACCAAAGTGCTGATACAAATTCAGTGAAATATCTCCTCCTTCCAATTTCTGAAGAAAATATAAATCGATTCAGTAAAAAAGAGAAAATTGCATGTGCACACCAGAAACATTTGACATAACCACCTTGAGCAGACAAACAGAATACATTCCTGTTGTCACTGCAGCCCACTCCAATCTGCCTGGATATTCCAGAGCTTAAACCCAAGCTTTGCTATTTCTCAGAGCACTGCAGTACTCTGTGGTCTCAGACCACTCAGGATGGTCTGCTTTTTAGGGGAAATGCTATCTTCTATAATCCATACACTGGATATGTAGAGGACCCTGTGCAGAACTTTCTGTGAACCATATCACAGAGCAAACACTTGAAAACGCTCTGAAACCATTTGACCATCTCTTTCTTGCAGGTGACACGTCACGCCAGACAGGTCTCTGAACAACATCAGGTTAACTGCAATAAATATATGAGACACAGAGAAGATTGTATCACCCTGCTAGCCTGGACCATGGCACACATCCCTCTGACAGAATTTCCCAGCAATCCTGACGTGGCCCTTTCCTGGGCCTGAGGGGGTCTGGGAGCTTGTCAGGAAGGCAGCTCTTGTCTGCTGCCATTGAAACTTGCTGTCTTACCCGCAGCAACCTCAAAGGAGTGTCTCTGCAGAAGGCTCTTTTGTTGTTGTTGTTTCTAATTCACTGCTCCAAAATATTTCTTGGCTGCATCCCAGGGCTGAAGCCTTATCTGCCCATCCCCCCGGCAGACACACAGCAGCTGCGGAGGCTTATCACGGTTGCCTGTCCACTGAGTTTACAAATTAACACCCTATCGAGGCTGCACGAGGGCTGATTAATCAGAACGAGGCAGTC
>VYZS01032306.1:0-17767 GCA_013400695.1 Neodrepanis coruscans | reverse complement strand
CCGCAACAACCGCAAAGTTTGCGGGCATCGTCCCGCCCAGCCCGGCCCGCACCGCCCCGCTGTGCCCCGGGCCCCGGGAGCGCGGCCGGAGCCGAGCGGCCGCCGGTGCCGCCGCCTTTGTTACCAAGGCCCTGCTGCAAAGGAGGGCAGAGCGAGGGCAGCTCCCCCTGCCACGTCTCCGCTCTCAAATCGGGTGTTGTGCTTCCGGATAAATAAATAATGATTTATCCTTCCCAATGCGGCTGAGCCGTCAGTGGTGGTTGGGGGAGGCTCGTCTGTCCCAGCACCTCACTGATAAGAGGGTTACTTTTAAATGAGCCCTGAAAAATTTACGTGCTCACTTTGTCAAAGTTACACTTTTCTTGTTTTGGTTTCTTTTTTTATATTAAAAAAATATTGTTGCGAAGGTAGAGATCAAAGGAAAAACTATCATTTTAATTAAGTCTTCTAAATTGTTCCTAATGGTCTTTTTGAAACCTCGAGGTGAGGGTTCCTGAGCAGAGCAAGCACTGCAGGCGTGTGTGGTTTGCTGCAGCTCTGAGCACGCCTTACACCGGCTCTGGTTCACTTCAGGGCTCTGTGACTCCTCTCACGGATGATGGAACTTGGTGGATAAACTTTACACCGTTCCCACGTGCGGGGGTGGGAGGGGAATTCACACCCTGGATGCGGGTGGGTGGGTCTGTGTCTGTGCTGTGCTGTGAGCTCGGGCACTGGGGACACCAGCAGGGCTCTGCTGGTCACTGGGAGAGCTCAGAGTGACCCCAGTGCCCGTGGAGGGCCCTGTGACTCGTGCCTGTGCTTTCAGCCCCCTCTGACANTTCTCTTTATGGGAAGTCTGATTATTTTTTGGTGATGAGCCACCTCTTAAAGTGTTCAGTGCACCTCTCAATAACTTGAAAAGTGTGATTGCACACATGTTGTGTCCACACTTCTCCAGTTCCTGTGTGAAAACACCCATTCTGCCTTCTGAACTGGCTGGAGTGCTGTACTTGGTCACACACTGTGAGGGTGAGCAGGGGGGAGCAGCTGTTGGTTTTTCACCTGTAACTCCTCATGTGTTGCTTTTTTTATCCCCCCCCCCACCTCCTTGCCAGGGTTCTGCAGTGCTCCAGGCAGCAAGTTTTGAAGCAGGATGGGAAAAAGACGCTGTGTTCCTCCCCTTGAGCCCAAGCTGGCAGCTGGCTGCTGTGGGGTGAAGAAGCCCAAATTGTCTGGGAGTGGGACGCACAGTCATGGGAATCAGACCACAACTGTACCAGGCTCCAGTTCAGGTCCTCTTCAGAACCACCAGCACACAGACGGGAATAATGGAAGGGAGAACGTCTCTGACTTGACTTTGGGCCCAGGAAATTCCCCAATTACTCGAATGAATCCCACTTCAGGAGCTCTGAGCCCTCTGACTCGGCCCAATGGAACTGCCAACAGCACCAAGAACCTGGTGGTGACAGCAGAGATGTGCTGCTACTGCTTTGATGTTCTCTACTGTCATCTCTACGGGTTCCCTCAGCCACGGCTCCCTCGATTTACCAATGACCCCTAGTGAGTACAGCCCTGCTGGGAGGAGGGCTGGGAGGAGCTGTGCTTTGGCTGGGGGCAGGGGAGGGGTTTCCTGAGTTCTGCTGCTTGTTGGTCTGCCAGACACAAGAAATGGTGCCCTGTGAGTGCATGAACGGGTAAAGTGGGGGTTTTGTGTGTTTTTTGGTGGAAATGAGTGAGCTTTGAAGAGTGGCCTCCAGGGAGAACATGCTCAGCTCTAGAGAAGGAGAGCTGGACCAAGAATGAGAGGAGTGGTGCTTCTCCAGCTCAGTCTGGTGTGTTCCATGAGACACTGAGTCCTTTATTAAGGAGAGCAAACCCACTTCATGGTCCAACATTCTCTGAAGATCTGCCCCCTTCTTTGTAAAGAGATTCCTTTGCAAAAAATTAACTGAGCTGTGCCTCCTGTAAAATTGTACTAAAAGAACAGTGAAATAACGTGACCAATTTGAAGAGGCTCCAGGTGACACTGACTTGGTGAAGGGACAAGGGAAGGGACTTCCTTCTGCAAAGCAAAACTGAGTAAAGTGGAAGTTGAAACAAGTTTCCAGCTCATCCTGAAACAAATGCTGAGCTGGTGAGAATTGGACAAGGACACTCACAGGGGTGTTCAGCTGTCCCAGTTAATGGGTTTAGCGGGGAGGGGAATTGAAAAATCACCAGTTATAGAAGATGTTTTGGGGAGAGAGTGTTAGCTGGGCAATGTGAGGACAAATCACAGAATCATTAAGGCTGGAAAAGCCTTTGAGTCCAGCCATGGACCCAGCACTGCCAAGAGAGTTAACTCTCAAGGACGATACCAAGGTTAGGAGGAAAGGAGATGTGTGTGAGCAGAAGGATTTATGAAGCTCTTCTGCTTTGGTGAGATTTAGCTAATGTTTATCTGAAGGTTGACTGCGTAGGTGTGGAAATGTTAATGTTGTTAAAATGTTTGGTGAAAGAATTATGTGGGGAAGATCAATGACAGATAGACTTTCTGACACTCCTCCAGGGGCCTCCTCCAGAACAACAGATAAAATAAAAAGTTGTTGACATCCTTAATTTCAGTTAATGAATTTTAAATTGATGTAAAGGAACAATGGCTTAAACAGGTCAAGGACTTTTCCTGTGTGTTCAGTGCCTGCCCACCTTCCTGGCTGTCAGGGTGGATGTGTGTTGGGCTGCCATGCAGTTCTTATCCAGGCAGGATTATGGAGACATGTTCTGAATGCTGCTGCAGACTAAGCTCTTTAATATTGTAAATAACAAATGAATGGAGAAATGCTCTGAACTGGGCTGTCAAATAGTTCCAGGGGCTCCCCAGGCTGAAACATTTCTGCTGTTGTTCATACCTACGCTACAGGCTCCTTTCAGAGCATTTTCTGTTGGTCTGCTTATTTTTTTGTCACTTGAAATGCAAAGGGGGTTTTTTGCTGTTGTTGTGTTAAGTCAGTGAGAGAGATGGTTTTACACAGCTGCATTCTTTTGGTGTCAGAGGAGATTTCTGGCTGGATTTTGTTGCTTTTTCTGTTGACTAGTTTCAAAAAGAACAGCCTTTGGGGAATAGCAGCTGGTTGAATTTTATGCCCAGATTTGAAAAGTTAAAAATTGCTCACTGGGTATTTCTGTGCTCATAATTACAAGTCTTTTAGATCAGCACACCAGCAAAGCATAACCAGCCCTTACCTTCTCCTGCCCTGCAGGCAAGTGCTTACCTAAATTTTCTTGTATTTCAGCATTTTTGTTGTTCCTTCCAGCAAACAGTTGGATTCACCCCAGGGAAAAGCAAGGGGTTTGCTGTGTTGTAGAGCAGCACTCAAGGATGAGCTGTCCCACTTGAGACAGTCATGTAATGAACTTCAAGCCAAATGTTATTAAATGTAGGAGTAAGCAAAGTGAAAATACAGAAGAAATTTGCATTTGGGCCCTTTGTGACATAATTAATGTCAATGTAAGGGATCTTTGAACAAAACAAAGGTTTATACAGGAAGTCTCTCTGGACAGGCTGTTGATGGAATGGAAAGAGGCACAGCCTGTTTTGGAGAAGAGATTTTTAAACTGGTGCTGAACCCTAAAGTGAAGATAAAATTGGGCACAAAGGGAGGATTTGACATAAACAGTGTAATAACATAAAAGTGACAGAGTTCTGACTTGAAAACCACCATGAGTTCCAGTTACCATCTTGAGGGGATATGGACAGCAGCCCTGATGGGAATTATGGAGTTGTGAGATTCCTGTAGGGTGAGGTTCCCTTATCCCAGTGTTAGCACTGATGTTCATAGATCAATGGAGAGAGGGTGGCATTGCAAAGCTCATTGTTATGTCTGAATTAATTTGGTAAAAGCAGAAATTATCCCCTTTGATAGTCAGGTTACTGGAAGGAATTACAATTCAGAACCTGTGCAGATAATTAATTGGTTACTTCTTCCACTTTTGTGCTGCAGTCTTTGATTTTTTAGTAGTAGGTATTACAAACTGGTGCTGAAACTACACTATGGAAGTTTCTAGTTGCCATACAAGGCAAATAATAAAGGTACTTGCATCATAAAATGTGTTCTGTAACAGGTTTTTCCGTGGTACAAGCTAAACCCTGATTTGAACAAACTGTGTTTTTCCACTTTAAAATTCCCTTTGTAGCTGCAGTCGGAGAAGCTGGGTTTTAGTTGCTGAAATTCCCCTCTCAGCCTAAAACCCCTCTCAAACACAGCTCGGGGGGATGTTGTGGCTGAGGGAGAGACAGTGGCCACAGTCTGCTGAGGATGTGGCTGCAAAGTGCCAGTGAGTGCTCTTGGGTGGACGTGGACAAGAGATTGTTGTGACTTTTCCTGGTACATCTAGGAAATAACACTTTTCAAGGAGGGGCTCTGGAACAATGGACTTATTGTCAGCTGCACCTGCAATTTGCTGAGTGTGTTTATTCTTCAGAGACAGAAATATCTTTTCTGCAGTGAAAACAGTGAAATTTTATATGAGTGTACAAAATTGCATATTTCTTTTTTTTATGCCTCAGTTGTTCTGACCACGGTGAAAAATTGTTCAGAATGTGCTTTAAGGTATTTTAAAATATGACAGCCTTCTGAATGCAATTATCCTGTCCCTTCTGATAATATCTCTTCTATTATAGATGCAGAAAGCTGTGTCACAGCTCACTGGAAACAGGGGCTGTGGGGATTTTTTGCCTTTGGAAGGGGAAAGAGGTGTATTGGAAATGTGAACCTGCAGTTTGAATCGAAGGGGGATTTAGGTTTGTGTTCTGTGGGTGATGGTTTTTATGTTCTTGCCTTGTCTGTTTGGGGTGAGTGTCACATGGGCTGAGCAGTGGTTTCAAATCTTTCATTAAATTAAATTTCCACTGAACTTGTGACAGTAATGTTTCTCAGAGATCTGCTGTGTAAGTTTAGTATCCTTTTTTTTTGGAAGCTTTCTAATGTATTTTCTTATACCCTGTGCCTGTTTGTTCTTTCAACATACGGTAGCAAGATGAAAGTGCAGGGAAAGTGATCCTGCAGGTGCCTTCAGGTGTGGTCAAAAAACTAGGACAGCAAATCCCCTGTCCTGGCCAAGCAGTGATAAGGTGATTGTTGGGTGTGGAAGGATGTTTCTGCTTCCTCTGGGCAAAGTCCTTCACAATTACCACTGAAAGGCTGTTTGCTGTTTTAGGTGGTGCTTCATCCATTGATCACAGCTGGTGACTGGATCCTGAACGATGGATTTATGCTGTGATGGTTTTCAATTCCATTGTTGCTCTGAGGAACATCCCTGGGCATTGATTCATCACTACAGTTTAAATTATGTTCTGACTACTTAGATATAAGAATTCTGTTCCTGTATTTAAGAAATCATCCACACAGAATATCTTGGCATTTTTTGTAATTATTACTTACAATAGCTTCAACAATTTGAGGAAAGTGTCTGAGCTATGTTGTTGAATCAGTTTTGATGGCTCAAAACTCCTGTCAATGTTTATTTAATCTCAGAAAATCATATTCTATCATATTACTTAAAATTCAGTAGAAATCCACAGACTGATGTCTTGTGTTCAGTACTCTGTAATCTGGACAAATTGTAAAATAACTCATCCTGGTTTTCTAATTAGAACAGCAGCATCAGCTGCCTTGCAAAATTTTCCAGATGTTTTAGAGCTGCAGCCACCACTGTCCTTTCTTTGGTTTTCTCTCTACAACTCTTTGCAATTTCACTCACTTCTGTAGAAGTTAATGTTTTAATTTGATGTTCAGAGTCATCTTTGCATGTTTATCTCTTCATAGAACTCTGTTGTTCTGAACTTGTTCTTTGAGTCTAAATCATGGGTTCTAGTTTAACAGCTTGAAATGAGCCTGCTGAGCTTGAGAATCTACTGTTGTGCCCGTAAATTGTAGACAGGAAAATGGAAATCCAGGTGATGTTTGAGTAGGAACATTTAGTAGTGATTTGGGTATGCGTAAATATCCATCAAATGTAAGGTAAGCAAAAGGTGTGGACATAAACTGCCTGACCCTTAGGTGTGGACCCAGAAGTCAGATCCTCATGGAAATAACAGGGGAAAAATAATTTGGCTTTCTCTTTATTCCTTAAAAAAAAAGGAAGAACTTCATTGCAAATCTGATTTATAGATGAATTGCAGAATGGCTGGGGATCTTCAGGTTCACTGGTAGTATAAACAGCTGGTCTTATTTGCTTCATCTGTGTTAATTTTTATATGGGCTGTCCTGTAAACTCGTGGATGCTACAAAGTGAGGCCAACACTGACAGGCTTGACTGGGGCCAAACAACCACTTCAGTCATGAGGAGGCAGCACAGATCTGGCCAGGAGGGTGTCCCTGGAGGACTCCAGAGCACTGCTGGAGAGGGAGGAGTGTGCTGGGGAGGGGGGAGGGAGATGTTGGGGCTTGGAGGGGTGTGGGTGTTATTGCTGGATGGCAGTGAGCAAACCTCTGCCTGTTGTGGGGTAGAGAAAGCCAGGACATGTGCAGGTGCCCTTTTACACCTTGGTACTCTCCCCTTGACAAGCAGGTGTCTCTAGAGGCTGGCAGGTGTCTTCTTTTGCCTTTTCAGTCCACTCTTTGTGACGTGGAAGACGGGGCGAGACAAGCGGCTTCGTGGCTGCATCGGGACCTTCTCAGCCATGAATCTTCACTCAGGACTCAGGGAATACACATTAACCAGGTAACTGGAAAATAAAGTAAATCTGAAATCAGCTTCACTTGCTGAAGATCTGCAAGGACTCAGGGTTGGTATATTGGGTTGGCATGGTCCAGTGTAATACTTCACAATAAATTAAACCTGGGAGGTGTATGATAATTAGGGTGAGGTGATACATCAGGATTTAGTGGAACATCTTTACAACAGGTGAGTTGTTAAGGCTGATGTCAAATCTGTCTTGCATACATCTTTTGACATCTTCTGTAACATGTAATTTCTCTCTGACTCCGGTAAGTATTGGGCAACACCAGGGAGCTTGCACTGGTATTACAGTTCAGTAGACTAGAGAGAGAGGCAAATCATTTTCTCTGCAGTAGCAGAGAAAGATGTTTCATGGAGGCATAGCCAGCGGAATAAATGAGCATCTGACACTTGAACTTGGTGCTTGTATTGGGCATTGTATCTTCTGTTCCCTTAGTGCACTTAAGGACAGCCGATTTCCCCCCCTGACCCGCGAGGAGCTGCCCAAACTCTTCTGCTCTGTCTCCCTCCTCACTAACTTTGAGGATGCCAGTGACTACCTGGACTGGGAGGTGAGAACAGGTGCATTTGGAACTCTGCATCACTCTTTCATTCTGTTCGGGTTCGGGTTAGTACATGGTGATGTGTCTCCTTCATTCCAGGGGGGTGTGGGGGTAGAAGAGACTGGGAATAGAAGAAATGGGGCTGGAAAACAAGAAGGGAGGAAGAGGATGGGCCAGCAGTGTGCTTTGGGTTGGGAGGGGATCTGAATGTGGATAAAAGAAACATGAAATAGGTTTATGGATATGGCCCAATAGGAGATGGGTGCAAATACATGTGTAAGTACCTGGGAAGTATTTTGATGTTGTGAGTAGAAAGTGGAAATAAAAAGTAGTTAAGACTTAAAGAAATGAATGATTTTTAGTACCTTGTACATGGAAGTGTATTTAGTTCAAGAAGAAGATATATATGGACTTTGTAGCTGGGCTATTTTAGGCATAATTCGTGTGAGCAGAGATTTTGTCTCTCTTGCCCGACGCAAGGGATGGAAAACTGTCAGATTTCTGTCAAGACTTACCCCAGAAGAAGTGGCAGGGACATGAATGAGGCTCATCAGGGAAGGGTGGCAGAGGTCTTGTGCTGCTAAGAGAGAGCTACTTGTGAGACTTGCCTGGCAAGAACAGAGAGTGGGGAAGAGAATGTGCTTATCCAGGCAAAAGCCAAATTGTCCAGAGAGAGAGAGAGAGATACACAGTGTTATGGGAATGACAAGTCAATTGTGGACTCAGTGCTAGCAAACACCTCTTATTTGGCTGTTCATTTCCATCTATAGGTTGGTATCCATGGGATCAGAATAGAGTTCATCAATGAGAAAGGTGTCAAACGCACAGCCACGTATTTACCTGAGGTTGCTAAGGAACAAGGTGGGTTTGAGATGGCAGCCAAACATGTCAACACGTTGTGTCACAGAATTGGGTAACTTAAATCTATGGACTTTGGGCTTGGATTGCAATGCTGTCCTCATAGTACTGCCACAGAGCCACCAGGCTTAGTCTGGGTAGCTGATACCTGACACAGTTGCTGCTGGGTTTTCATCTGGGCTTTCTCTCATTGCAGAGCTGTATCTTGCCATGAAAATGTTTTAGGGCTTAAGAAATAGGGGATCTCAAAGTATGGATCTTCCAGCCTCATTCAGCGTTGCATCTTTCCTCTTCTATGTTTCTCACCAACTAGGATAACTGCAGGCTGCACAGCACCAACAGGAGAGTCCCCTTCCTCCTCACTCTTGCTAAAGTAGCATCCTCCAGAGGAGGGCTGGAAACAGGGCCCCTCTGGAGCACACTTCCCACTCAAATAGAGTAGCAGTCACCATGGTAACTGCTCAAAATATTGCCTCCTTTCCTCCACCTAGCAGAGTGGAGTGGTTGCATCCTCCTGGCTCTGGGGCAAAAGACTAAGGTAGGAATTTTAACTCTGATCTCTCACATAGCAGTGCACTGTGCTATCACTAGAGCATCAATCCCAGTTTGTCTGTGTAAAGAGCTAAGTATTACCTTCAAGGGTTAGGGAGCTAAACTGAAGTGGCACGTGATGAAACAGTTTGGGGTCCCTTGCAACAGAAGCAAGGCACAGACTTTTTTAAGAAAAGTGACCATATGGAAAATGGAATTACTGTTTCATAGACCAGCTCCAGTGCAAATTAAAAGGGGTTGGCATGTGCAGATAGTGCACCTGCATCAGGCCATGTATGTCCAGTTCAACGCTGGGATTTCTAAAGCTCAGACTTTCCTGTTTAGTTGTTTGCTTTTCTAGAGGCCTTTTAATCCATCTCTTGTGTTTTTGGAACATTTTTTTTATATTGAAAAACTTCCCTTGCTTCTATTTTTCAATAGACTGGGATCAGATCCAGACCATAGACTCCTTACTCAGGAAAGGTGGCTTTAAGGCTCCAATTACCAATGATTTTAGGAAAACAATTAAACTCACCAGGTAAGTTGATGTATTTGTCATCTCTTAATTTTACTTTATATCATTTTATGGATAATTTAAAGTACTTGTGCTTGATGAAAGTCTTCATGCCTCTTTCAGATGAGAAGTGTAATCTGAAAGACCAAACCACAGATGCCACGTGTTAGGTATCTAATGCACATGGAATGAAGGGCAGCATGTTTGGTCCATGCAGGATCAAAGTTGGCATTTTCTAAGAGAAGTGTCACTGGTTTTAATATTACCATCTGTGTGAAAGATCAGAAGCAGAACCTTTGAAAGTTAAAAAGGTCCATTTTTCATTATCTTTTCAATGAACTGCCTTTTCTCAGTGTGCTCATCTGAGGATGTGGATGTAGCTATTTGTAGGTGACAGCTGTCTTCAAACCACACTCGAATTTGGCTGGTTTTCAGGATTTGCTTGCTTTTCTATACCCCCAGCTGTCTTATTGGTTTCTGCTCCCTTTATGTTAATAAAAATTGGGACATTCTGGTTTTGTATAGAAACACTAATTTATCAGGTCGTTCCTCACCTCTGGAGAAATGAGGTAGGTGCACAGGGTTCCTTTTTTTAACTAGAGAGGACATGATGAAGGTTTTCATTAAAATCTGACACAATGTGGTCTTAGTGTAACCCACAACCACCACGTGTTGTGTAGTGTGCTTTAGAAAAACCTGGAAAACTCTGGTCTCTCCAAAGGAACTTCCCATTCTGTGAATTCTGATCTTACAGCATGGACTAAGTCATTTATATGCAATAATTAACCTCCCTTTAACTGCCTCTCCATCTTTTTTTTCATTAGTCTTTCAAATGTGACAATAACCACAAAAGGAAACAGTAGTGAAATACTGAATGTTTAGTCATTGTAACTGAATCTTCTTCCACCAAACTTTTCTTGCCGTTTTTTTTTTTTCACTGCAAGTGGATAAAAAGAATACAAACTGATAATTTGTTTCCTGTGTGCTAATTCAGCCATCCGCTTAATTATGATCACCTTGACTAGGGCTCAGCTTTTGGGACACTGAAGCTAATTCAAGCTCAGATGGGTTATTCAGAGTATTGCATGAGGCAGTACCAAAGAAAGCAGTTAATGAAGTTAGTGGGTTGCTCTTGGCTGTGATAGGCTGTGAGCTGAAGGGTGATCTGGGCTGGATTTTGGTCAGTGCCTCCAATGTCTGACGTTCCTTTTGTGCCGCTGTCCCGCAGGTACCGCAGTGAGAAGGTGACAATCAGTTATGCAGAGTACATGGCCTCCCGCCAGCATTGTTTCCAGAATGGCACTCTTCATGCCCCCCCCCTCTACAATCATTACTCCTGACACGCGGCTGCATGACCAGTCCCACTCCCCAGTTGCTGCCAACGGCTACGACATCATCGGGGCAGACGCCTCCTCTTCCTGGTCCAGTTACTTCTATTACTGCACCATTTTATGATGCTAGCTTCCGTTGCCAAGTCTGCCTTCCTGCTGACCTGGGGGAGCCTGAGAGCCTGGCAGGACTTCAGGGGCCCAAGCCTTATCTCAGCCTTCCCTCTGAGCGGGGGTTCAGTTGGATTGGGGCTCCAAGCCTACGAACTGTCGTGAGGTGCAGAAGAACCTCTCGGAGTGAAAGTGCCGCTTCGGACTGATCCGTTCCTGGGTGTTCCTGACACTCTGGAAACTTGAGTTGTTTGTTATGGAAGCCCCCCAGATCAAGTAGGAGCATTCCCCTGGCAGCCTGGGCAACGGAGTCCAACAAAACATTTTTTAGGTTCTTTTTAATTTTTTTTTTAACCTCTGGTATCTGTTGTGTACCAAGAGCTGATTGCAGTCCCCACGCATCACAGGTGGACATCGTGATACTGGAGAGGGTTGAACACCTGGAGAGCACCCCATCCTCAAGGACAGAAAACACTTAGAGGTGTGAAAAATTAATCCATTGTTTAAACAAACCCTAGAAGGCTTTAAGGCTCAGATCCTCGGTAGGTTGGATTCTTTAGAAATCCTCTTGGTTTAGGGTTTTCTGGGCTTTCAGACGGAGCTTGAGGATGAAGCCTTCTATGGAACAGAATGCTGCTGTGCCTGTGAGAGAACAACATGGCACATGCTGTGTATGCGGAGGAAATGCACCTCATGTGCCCTTTGGTCTGTTAGGACCAAGTTTTGTTTCCAAATATTTGTAGCAGATTGGATTAGGGATGCGGACGGGTTTGCGTGGCATTGACTGTAGTCATACAAGTGAGACTAGTGACTGAAATTTGTTTAATTTAAGCTGACAGTCTTGGGGACCTTCCTTTTGATAGGACAGCCACTTTCTCTAGTGTGACTACTGATCTTCAGGGCAGTGAGTGCTCCAGTTCCAGTTTGTAGCAGGCCTATGGAATAGAGCTTTGTAGTTTCACTGGTAAGATTTATCTTGCTCAGTCATTACCACATCAAGGCAGTGAGTGGGGAAAGCTGTATTTGCCAAACTGTGAAACTCACGTGCATTCTGTATCTCTTCTCCCATGGCTGACGATGACAGGAAATATTCTCTTGTAAGAAGAAGTTACCTATTGTTTTTCTGCAGCATCATTGAGGGATGTCATCAACTCTAAATTGTGACACTCTCTCGATGAGGTAACTTAACTGGATTTCAAAATATAATTTGGGGTGGTGTTGGTTGGTTTGTTTTTCAGTTTTCTGGAGGGTCAGTAATGATGGGGAAAGAAGATACAAGTGCACAGCAGAGTCGTGGCTGTTTGGTTGCCTGTGGTAATTGGCTGGTGTTTGAAGCCTGAAACTCTGCCCTGGCATGGCAGGGAACAGGGCTGGTAGAAAGCTGAGAACTGCAGGCTGCTGCTCCTGGTCCTAAGGAAGCAACACACAACTGTGCAGTTTTTCTTTGTGTAACATTCTGCCGGAGGGGAGAGAGGTGAGGGAGATTACTCTGGATAATGGTGCAATATTGACCCAGCCTTCCGCCTGCACTGGGTCATTCTTACAAATTGCCACTTTTCCCTTGTGTTATTGTTGGAAAGCAATTGGAGATGAAGGAGTTGTTCATGACTTCCTGCTGCTGAGAATAAATCGGTCCCGTTACAAACCACTCCAGTTTGTAATTACTCTCCCAGGTGCCACGTAGTGATGGGGGAGGGTGGGGTCAGCTCTGGACATACCACTCACCTTTCAGCTGTCAAACAGTATGATACATAGGGCTACACTCATTACTGTTCAAGTGTTCTATGTTAGAATTTAATTTCTAAGAGGTTTTAAAAAAGCAAAAAAATGGTGCTAAAACTTCACCCCTGAGCACGCTCGGTGAGACTGGTCATGCAGGCGTTCAGTGCCAGGCTTTTCAACTCTACTGTTTCTTTTTCAGATGTTTGCCCTGTTCTGTGTCTTCAACAGTGTATAGTGTTTTCCTGATTTCAATTTCTTTGACTAGGGGATGACTAAGGGGTGGGGTGGGGAGGGTTAGCTGTCATTTTTTAAAGAACAGAATTTTGGGATTGAGTGACTTGGTTGGTTTAAGCCTGAAGTGGGACAGATGGCTTGGGACTGGGGAAGTCTTACCCTCTCCCACTTCTATTTCCCCACTCGGTCTGTTTAAAAAACAAAACAAAACAAAAATGCCTCTAAATATGTACTGTGTTCTTGTCTTGTTGCAGTGAGAAGAGAAGTTGGCAGATCAGAAACGCTGGTCTGCTGCCTAAGGAACAGGCCCTCTCAGCTTTAGTCCCACAAGGGTCCAGCTGTAAAATCAGTTGAAAACTGTGTCAGTAGCTAAGTTAGCTCAGAGAAATGTATGACAAGGACAGGTGGTCTCAGGAAATAATCCCATTTCTAGATCATGACATGGCAGCTATGCATAAGGATGAAAGAGGTGAACTAGAAACAAAATGTACTTTGAGTTGTCTCAAGGTGGAGGCAACCAAAATCAGTGACCAACTGAAAGGAGAGTTTCTCTGTGGTTGCTTGGCTGGGGACAGCAGGTTAGAACTCCTCCTCAGAGCAACTGTTACCTGGTTTGATCTGGATTAACATCCTTAGGAGCAAGTGCCTTTTGGTCTAGAAGGGCTTATTCTCATGACAACCACAACGGAGAAATAATCTCACTGCAATGATGAAATGTCTTTGTTTTACAGTAACTACAGGAGAATGTCTTTGATCACTGGAGTCTGTCAGTGTTGGAATGTTTTCACTGTGAGGTTCTTATTTTTTTTTTGTATTGTTCGACAATCTCAACTGAGGCCATTTCAGTTTGGGAAGGTTTTTTTAGTCAAATACCACATATCTACAATTTATCAGAACAAAAAAAAATCTGTAAGGAAATCTAAGAGTTCATTTTAACCTTGGCACAGAATAATTTTTCATAGTACATTAACAAACCTCTGCAATCTTCACTGACTATTAGTGCTGTTTTATGTTTGTATTCTGGAAACTTCATGTTGTTTTGTTCCGTTTTTTTGGTTAATTTATTTCCTTAAAGCAGGAGACCTTTTTTGACCTTCAGTGCAGAGATGTCAGACCAATTCTTTGTATTACACTTGGTTGCCTCCTACCTATATAATAACTTCTGAGTGTAAATAATTGAACTTTATCCTCTAATGAAGTATTGTAGAGAATAAATCATAATGGATAAAGATTATTTGTACTGTCCTCCTTGTGTGGGTTCTCACAGCCTTGGTGGGGGGTAAGATGGAATCGTTCTCACCTAGAAAGGTGAACAATGGATTACAGCTCTGAGTAGCAAACCTGTAAATGACACCAAATGTTCAAGACCGGGGAGGCTGCCAGAGTGGGAACCAGTCTGGAAGCACAGAAATAGTCAAACAGGCTCACTAGAAGAAAGCAAGGAAAAATAGTAGGAACATTAAAACCAAATATTAAACTTGTTTCATTATTAATGGCAGTGTCTTTATATTCTGAAATAATGCTTGTGTGACAATAACTTTCAGTTGTCATGATGGTAAAATATATAAAGCACATTTGTACAGAGTACTGTAAATCTGTGTGAAATCATTAAAGTTGGTTTTGGGGGTTTTGTCTTCTAAAGTGAACTAATGAGAGCAGGTTGTCTGTACTTTGAGGCTGTAGTCCTAATGTGATCTAAAAACATTATTTCAGAAGAAAGAAATACCCCTTTTCTAGATTCTTACAATTTTAATGTTTGCTTTGGGACAGGTTTAACTGATTTGTAGAATAGTTTTGAATTGCACCTCTGGTTTATGTGATTTTTCCATAAACCTTCAGGTTATTAACTTTCTATCTATGGCAGATGTATAGTTAAGAGATTCTACATTTTCTGCTTGTTGCTCCTGGGAAGGGCAGCCCTGGATGTCAATAAAGAGTCATAAGACCCCAAAGAAAACACCAACCAAACCAAGGGGGAGGGTATTTTGACTTCAATGTGCCTGAGCAGCTGATTGACCTCAGTGCAACTACAGAGCAAAAACCTATTTTCAGAAGATGTGCTGCTGGCACTAATAAGGCCAGAAAGCAAATCCCCCAGGCACTGTGAGGAGGGGCTGAGGAGGACTCTGGTTCATGTGACTTCCACGTGTCTCCTTGTTATTATCAAGTTTCCCATCCTATCCACTGCTGTGCTGTGCCCAGGGAAGTTATCAAGTATTCTCCCAGTTTTGTTATCAGGAAAAAAATTACTTTTTTGTGTATTTTTGTGTCATGTGCTTTTCTTTACTTGACTTATTTGGTTTCCTGTTGAATCAGCGAGACATAAAACCTTTGCCTGATGTCTTTCATCAGAGGTTCTTGGTGCCTGTTGCATTGTGTGGCCACAGGAACACTCACTCAGCAGCTCACAGGTAGAAGGGTGAACACAGGACTGCCACTGAAATAGGTCAATCCAGGCTAAATATAAACCTGGATAATTCTCCTGGAAACACTTCCTTCTGTTGTTACTTCTGTTGGAAATAAGAAACAAAATGAATTAGTCATTTGGCACTCACTTTTTTCCAGAACAAAATTAAAGGTTAGGAGAAATTGAAGAATACTTGAGCATTTTTATGCTAAACACAAAACAGGAATTTTATTTTACCTGTGATTGAGAAATGCCACTTCCCAAAGATAAAAATTAAAACCAGAACACTTTCCCAATAGACTGAATCAATCGATATTTATATTGACAGTACATGGAGCAGTTTGACAGGAAAATTCCTAAACTGGTTGTGCTGTGGTCTGGGAAAAAATGACCTGTGAGTGTGTTTGATGATCACTCACAAAACACAGAGAGCAAAGAATATTGTTACCATGTTCCTTAAAACAAGTGTGTAATTCTGCAGTTTGAACAATATCCAGGTTATTGAACTGTTTTTTTTTCCTATAGTCAGCTGGGCTGCTCTTATAATCAGATTAATTCTGGCAGAAATTATGTCTTATACAAGCAGTTGATAGTATGTCACACCTGGATTTAAAAACTAAACAGATCATGCAGTTTTGCATTCAGAGGCTTACTGGGACTTTATTACTTGATATTAATAAATTTTGTTCACCTGTGTTCACTCATTATGGTCTTGGATATATAATTTTAAATTGAGTAAAAATAAAGGCAAAATGATGTGAAAACCTAAACCCAAAGAGTTGCACTCTAAGAGCACAGATAAAAATTACACACGTGGCACATGGTGCTCTCAGTGGGTGGTACCTCCACAAGGATCTACTCCTGTCACCCTGGCACTCCACAGAAAACATGTAATTACTGTTAGAAAGCTTCAAAAACTGCTAGAAAACGACACTTCTGCTGCTGGTGGATTAGAGGGAAAGCATATTACAGAGCAGGTTTATGCTAATAATAGAATATCCTTGTTATTAGCTCTTTCTACATTTAATTACACAGAGGTATTTAGTTGAGTGTTTTGTAAGATCTGTGTAGGTGCAATAAGTTTTTACAGGGTCTGTGTTTAAACTGTGGCAACGTAGAAATGACCATAACTGGTCTGTCCAACAATCTCTTGCCCAGCAGCACATCTCCAGCAAGGATCAATGCTTTGGCCCTGGAATATGGAATATTAGAGGCTCTGGTCATGACACATTTAGCCAAGTGTTCTTTTTTTTGTTTTCTAATCAGTTTATTTTAGGATGTGGCCACAAAAGCTGCTCAAAAGTGCCTGTAGTCATTCACTTCAATCGAGCTCATCTTCCTTTTCTGTGCATATTTTGTCAATAAATGCTCAAACAGTAATGGTGAAATATTATTAGTGACAAACAGTGCTTTTTAAAAATAACAAAAACTCAGGTACTCTTACTGTGTTTGCTCTGTTGCAGCAGCTGAACAAGATTTCCTGTGGGGTTTATAAGTTCATTTTTCAAATTCTTAAGAAAAAAAAAAAGCAGAGGGAGCAGGTTCCATTCAGGAACGTTCTGGTTTAGCTCTTGAGACCTTAACCAAACACATCAGGGATAATGAACTTAATCTTTCATGATAACCTCTTTAACTGCACCTCTAAACTCTTGCAACAATCTGGCTTTCTCTAAATTTAGTTTTTGTATACACAGGTAGAATGGATCCCTGGGGGAAAACCAACAGGGAAATTAATAACTTAAACCTCTGTGAGCTGCCTGCTGCTCTGAGAATCACCATGTTCTGAGCTGATGGGTTATTTGAGAGGCCATTAGGATTCCAAGTGATTTTAAATGCTTCTCTGGTCAATCTGGAATGGATTTCCTTGTAAAACTAATTGAAATTGTTTAATTTGCCAGATGTTCCCTGAGATATTTCCATTCCATCTTCCTGAGTGTCTTTCTGCTTGTACCACTCAGCAAATTATTTTCCAATCAGTTTCTGTGCTATGCTCATTATCCAGATAACAAATACTAGAAATCTATTATTTGCTCTCTTCATGATCTTAATTTTTAATACATTCCTCTCCCCAACATGCAGGAAGCAGCTCACCTAAGCACTGATGCAGTTTATAAGAACAGGAGTGGCTTCATCATAAATCCTTCAAGAGTCTATTTTTGCCTTTCTTTAAGGGTGCAGGATGACACAGTAAGGGCTGATAAGATGATTACTTTAAGAGTCTTAGGCTGGTCAGGCACTTACATGTCAGCTCTCCAGAGAAAACGCTACTCCATAAGTTATTTTACTGGCAGTGTTGGGAGAACTATGTCCATTTTCAGCCTGCCTGTGACTTTCAGGGCTCTGTAGATTGCTTCTGGATAATCTGAAAGAGTAACCTTCCTTACAAAGTGTGTTATTTATATTAATACTCTGTCTTTACTAACCGAGGTCGATTAATTACATTGAGATAGACAGAAGTTCTGGCACAGACAGTCAGAGTCCTCCTAAGGCTGGGGTTTGCTGTCTGGCTGGAGGATGTTCTGGTGCCAAAACGGGGCAGTTTGGAGCTGATTCACTGCTGTGAAGCTGCATCTGCTGCCTCGGTGCCCTCAGGTGCTCCTGGGCAATTGGGTGGTGTAGCCTGAGGAAGGGGACCAGCACAGTTCTGAGCTTTTTGGTTATTTCCTAAAGGACAGAGCAGAAGGAGAAGGGTTTTCTCACGCGAAGGACAAGTGAGTGCTGTTTCCCTCAGTCTTCCCCCCACATCCCTGCTCTCGGGCCCCGGTTTGTGCCTTGTGAAACTCTGGACTCATGATCACAGAACCAATTAGGCTGGGAA
>VYZS01032304.1:0-15539 GCA_013400695.1 Neodrepanis coruscans | reverse complement strand
AGTGTGGAGCCTCTAACAGCACAGACCAACATCACCAAGCACAGAGTGTGCAGGAATGGGATATGAAACACATCAAAAAGCAGTGATAGCTTTGAGGCCATGCTACAGCAAGCTGACATTTCATCTTGGCAGGTTCCCTCCCATCCCAAAGCTGTGTGAGCCCACTCTCTGCTTAGCTGAGCATTCTGACCAGCCCACAGTCAAGGATGAATGGGTGGATGGACAACAACTGCCAACAAGTTCACTGCCTCCTCTCCCAGCAAGACACTCCATTAAAGAGCTTTTAAAAAAAATAAAATTAAAAAAAACCCTGTGGAAAACGCTGGACAAAATAATCTGACTCAGGGAAATTTCAGGCGAGTTCAGAACAGCCTGGAGTGAAAATCCATCTCTAACGTGACTGAAGGAGCCACGTGAAGGAACAGATGCAGCAGCCAGGCTGTAAATTAAATCACCGAAGGAAGGTTGGGAGAGCCAAATGAAATCTCCACCTGCCATTACTTCCGAGGCAGAGAAAGGGCCAGGCATTCCGAAGGAGGGCGATGGATGGGCAGACAAATCATTTTATTAGCCTTAATTGCCATTTCAATACCATACCCATGTCTCCACATAAGCCTTCATTCTGTGCAAAGTTGTCAGTTCATGTCCTGAATGGGCCAGGCTTGTTATCAGCAAGGCGTTTACAGCCCCTGGGCTGTGCATTAATTAAAAAGGCTTTGTGCTGAGGCTCATTCATTAGCACACTGCTCCTTTAATCACTGCCTCTTCAGCCACCAGGACAATCTATAAATCTCCTCAAATATGAAATAATGAAGTGGAATGGTTCAATTTATTACAATGTAATAAGGCAGGATAATAGGGGGGTGGACAGGGTGGCACTGGAGCTGTCTCCTTGCCCAGTCTTCCCACCTCATTACTGACAGAGACCATGGATGAGAAGAGCAGAAGGGATGCAGGCGAGGACAGGGAAGGCACAGGACAGGGATCTTCCCATTTCTTGCCATCCCACCCACATGAAACCCAGCTTGCCATGAGTGACTGAGGGTGCTGCTGAAAGCCAGACATGTTTCTTGGCCCTGGGAGAAAAGAGATGGGTTTTGTCCTGAAGAAGTTCTAAAGACTTTGCTCTTTGATGCAGACTCCAGCATCCACTCAGCAGTAGGGTAAGTCCCTCATTCTGCATCCCATTTTCACATCTGCACCCCCATTTTCCCACCTCTCCTCCCTTAGACCTTGTTCCATCATACCTGGAAGGATCCAGGTTGAGATGGACAAGCAAGTGCCAAGGAACAGATGTCCTAGGGAACATCAACAACCTACAAAAATACACATATTAACACAAAGCTTCTCTTTCTCCCCTCATGGCTCATCTCCCAGCTGGGCACTCAAGTCAAATTGCCAAATAAAATATGACTGTACACAATGGGTTAATTAACTAAGCGTGAACATGAGCCTGGCTTTGCATTTCCTAAATAAATGCATCAAGGACACCTAACTAGTGAGAGGAAGCCAAACATGATTTTTTTCTCTTCACAAAAATTGCAGGCTAAAATGCCAGGGAAAGAAACAAAACTTCCAGCTCTTTTAGAAAAGCAGCCACGGTATCCAAAGAAAGTGCAAAATGAAAACTGCCCATACAAAAGTTGACAAAAGCTAATTACGCTCTCGCATAGAAGGAGAGTGTTTAGAGAAAAGCAGGATTTGTAAAGAATATTGTGGTGGTTTTTGAAAAATTACTTCTTCCTGTCAAAAGATACCTAGTAAGGAACATCCAGTACACACAGCTCCAGAATTTGCCACTTTGTTTTCAGTGCTCTCCCTATTCAGTCTTAGAAAGCCTTGAATTCTTATGTACTTATGTAAGATTTATATAATTAATGTGGCTATTAATATAATTAAT
Organism: Neodrepanis coruscans; assembly: GCA_013400695.1. Lineage (NCBI taxonomy): Eukaryota > Metazoa > Chordata > Aves > Passeriformes > Philepittidae > Neodrepanis > Neodrepanis coruscans. The sequence goes on along the minus strand of VYZS01032304.1, from coordinate 13,639 downwards.
ACAACATGTTGCTTTATCCAAGTCAAAATTCATTCCCAGGAAAGTGAACGGTGATAAATTCACAATAAGGAAAAAAAGAAATCTATCAGAATATCCTCCAAGACTTTCTTAATTTCAAAACCTGATTTAGCATCGTTCAGGGTTTTTCCACATGGAATATGCAAATTATAAACATTCATCATTTTAACTGACCCAGCCTAACCCTGGTGGGACAGAGTGCCCTGGCCAAGGGAAACAGTCAGGGGTTTAATTTTTTCTCACCATTCATTATAAGAAATACATTCAAAATGGACTTAGAGGATGGGAAAATTATTCCTTCCCCTGTGTTAGAAAGGACCGACTGCACACACTGTTCAAACCCGCAGATCTTTAATATGAGCAATCTGCTAAGTGCTAATTTGTCAACATGAAACCTTTCATCTCCAAGGTTCCCAAAACACTTCATTTGCTCAAGAGTCACTCGTCCCACCACGATAAGATTCATATCATCCATATGGCGCCACGAGCAGGAGGTTTGGGTTCCTCTTCCCCTCCAAGGAAGGCTCCTCCAGGAGACAGGAAACTAATTACTATTCAAGTCAATGAATTAACCCTGTTCCTGACTACTCCACGAGTTTCAAGGTGCTTTTAAGAGAGAACAGCACATTGAGGTCCTTCCCATCAGAAAACTCCATTATATGGATCTTCAAAAAAGCTCATTACTACAAAGCTACGAGCATTCAATCCCATTTATAAAACACATCGGTATATAATTATAATATTAGGCACTTAAATTACAGTTTTCATCTGAGACTCTCAAAGTATTTTATGGTAGTAAATTAAGTCCCCCCTAATTTGGGCTGGTCAGAGTTTTCCATTTGAAGGTTTTTCCTCAAGGAGAATTTGATTTTGTGTTTGAAAAGAAAATTGCAGAAAGGATCCGTTCTTCCTCAAAATTTTCATTTCCTTCTGGCAAGGGATATGCAGTGGGGAAAAATCACCCAAAATCTTTAAAATTATATAGGGATGAAGAGTTAAAAATGCTGCCAAGAGAGGACTGGACATGAATCTATAAACTTTTTTGGTGGCAGTAAAATTACCTTGCAGGATGTGTTCGCTCACCACCCCTCATCACATCAGGGTTCTCCGGCTCGCACCATCATACTGGAGGATAAGCAAGACAAAAATGACTCATTATGTGAAAAAACCCACCCCTGAGACCCATTTTTCTTCTCTGAAGGAATCTCCAAACTTGAACTCAGCAGCTTTCCCTAAGAGCTGCACCCAAGGTTTGGGCTGAAGGGAGAAAGTCACACTTGCTGTGAGCTGACAGCAGCATCACCCTTGACTAGATGGAGGATGACAGCGGCTCCTCCGGAGCCAGATCTTGGCCCATGCTGGAACAAATATGCTTCCAGCAGGCAATGAAGCTGAGTAAATCAGAGATGACAATAAAAGTATCGAGGAAATTGTCCGTCTGGGAGACAACCAGCACACAAGGTTCAACTTTAATTTGCGAGGAGACCTGTGTGCTCGGAAGGTTATCTCAGGAATACCAGTGCAAATGATATCACCATGGGCACCAAACAGCTTGTTCCCAAAGTTATTAGCTGGTAACACCAATCTTCAGTAATTCCAGCTATTAAAAACAACCTAAAGAGGAATCAGATCTCATTTTGCAGAGAGCGCAGGGGTCTCGGCGACTATTTTTAAAGTTTCCCTGCACTGGAGTTAACAGTCTATGGCTTTGATATGTTCAGCTGCTGTGCTGCTTCCAGGTTTATTAAATTTACAACCAGAGAGACGGGTTGGCTTGTTATTTTTTCCACAAAGAATCCCCAGGAAAGAAAGGCAAACTTTTTCAAACATCAATCCAAGCTGCAAGTTCGGAAACTGTGGGTGTCCAAGAGAACCCTTTCCCAAGACCATGAAACAAATCAGATAAACATCATTCCATGCACGTATTTATTTACATTTCAAGAGGATTATTATATCCATGGTGCCCCCACCAAGCACAGTCATCTTTAAACACACACGTTGAGCAGTGAACAGATTAAATAATTAAATGCCATATTTCAGTGCAGTGGGGAGGGGTTAACCTCCATGACAGGGAGGGAAAAATACCACAGCAGCACCCACCTTTGCACACTAGGAAATATCCCAAATCCCTTTTTTTCCACTAATTATTTATCTCTATAAATAATTGGAAAAATGGACTTCTTTTTGATGACTTAGAGACCCAGGCTGGAAAGAGAAAACACAAGAAAACACAATAGAAAAAGTATATATTTTCCACTGCTCATTTTCTGTAAATTGCTTTTAATCAGCTTTCATTGAAATTGAACCTTCCTCATTGGGTCTGGAGAGTTTTTACAGCCCTTTCTCACATGTGTTTGATGACCAGGTGGCTCATGGGATGATGCATCTCAAGGGTTCACTTGGTACTTCTTATGTTCTGTGGGGAGGGAGATTCTTCCTCGTCACAAGTAAGAGGATTTAATGCTGTTCATCACACACCAGCACAAACACTCCCTGCAATGTCTGGCTAAACCCCTGATAAATCCATCCCGTTTTTTACAAAGCATGAGAAAGGAGAAGAAAGGACAAGGCCAGGCACAAACCACCAACATCTATTGTGCATCACGATGGGAAGAGTCTGGACTCCGGGGACATTTTTCTTTTGGCACTTATTGTCTTCTAAACTCCGCAATCTATACAATAGCTATGTTTGTAATCACTTGAAAATTTTCAATTAAATGTAAAAAACCAGAAACAAGTAAATCTATTCTCTCTTTTGACTGTTTTATTGATTAAAATGGATGCCTGAGCTGTGGCCACTGAACCATGAAAAGCAATCTGTCTTGGATGGGTAAGAGATCGTTAGGAAATCGTTGTGCTGAGGCAAGAATAACTGTGCATGTACACACACGTGTGATGCTTGGGGCAGAGAACCCCACATGCTACCATGGATTAAGCCACCTGCAAGGAAGAAATAAAACTCCTTATATATATTTCAATATCAAGTTCAAAGCAATCTGAGGTGTTAGCCTGTCACAAGACCTCTTCTCTTTTTCTAAGTTTCATCATTTTCCTCGGCAGTAAAATTTCGTCTCTGTTGCCGCAGAGCAAAAAAAAACACGAGGTGGCAGAAGAGAAACCTCAAGGTCTGTCATGTGTTACAAGCTCCAAGAGCAAGGAAACCACTTCTTGGGTCATTAGGAGGTTTTCAAGCTGATGACAAGATATCCTCCAGTTCATGTTTCACCTTCCCTTTCCATCCCTGTCCTTTCAGGAAGAAGTGGAGGATGTTAAACGAGGAATAGACTTCACCAGGAACACTTAGTTTTGCAAAGCTTTGGCTGGCTCAGTTGGGAGTTAACCTAAGGCAAAGCAAAGGAGAGAATAAACTTCCCACATGAAGCTTTTGCCATGAGCACTCACCACGGATTCCCAGACTGCTGCAGAGCCGTCTAATATTGGATAGCAACAGCCACGGGAACAGATGGAGAACACTTCAGTCTGCGCCGACAATGCTCTTCTATTTAAGCAAGGCTATCCTGATATCAACTCTATTTTATCTCAGCACCTCAAGTTGGAGCTTAAATTAACCAAACATTGGGCTATTTGTTGTAAGCCATCACTATTCCACAAGCTTTGGGGAGTTCAGATCTGTGGATTCTCAGCCTTTGCAAGAAAATGATCTTATTTGCTAAAGTCCACAGCCTGCTCATCTCCGGGTGTCCACACATCACCCAAGGGAAGAGCCCTGGAGAGAGATCAAGTTTGGAAGCCCTGCTGCAAAGTGCAGCTCTGACAAAACCTTGGCTGATCACAGTGATGCTTGTCCTCCCCCAAGAGGAGCAGCAGGAAACTCATTTCCAAAATCCACTCCCTAGCAAGTTTCTGTAGTCTGGGACTGAGATACCAGCAGCTTTCTCCTACCAACACAGGTCCAGCAGAGAGGTGTCCTCATTTTAGCAATGGAAAATTCAACAACAGCCATCCTGCTGTCCAGGATCTCTGTGGGACACAGGGATGCTGGGCAGAATCACTTGGAATTGACTGAGTCTGGAAGGCTGGGAGTGTTTGTAAGAGCAGCATTACTAATGAATTTAGTACTGAAACAAGCTGTCATTTAGGAATGAGGGGATCCCCAGCTCCACACACACACTCATCCTTGGTATTTGCTAATGGGAAGAACGAGGCACAACAGCAGATTCAGGCTGACTCATGCAGTTTGCACTTTTATCGGGTGCCTTTTCCCATCCCCCCTCTAAAATGCAAACAACACATATGAACAACGCTGAATGGGAAGGGATGTTTAGGAAATGGTGCTTCAAACCATCTCTATTCTATTTATTTGTGTGTGTAAACTATGAGACCATGAACTACAGCTCACAGTCCAGGCAGCCACTGCCAGGGTGTTCAGCACAGAGATGCTCCCAGACACTGGGCAGGTGCTTAAGGAAGAACACCCAAAACAATAAAATTATTATTATTATTATTGCTTTGATTTAAACAAAAGGAATGTGGAAGATGATAAATTTTCAAATCCTCAAACTGGACAGGCCAAGAAAAGCATTTCCAGGTTTTGCAGGGCAGTAAAAGCAATCCTGCCAGCACCACACCAGGCAGTATCAGAGAAAAACAACAGCAAAGACAAACTGGAGAGGATCTACAGAGCCTCAGACATGTACCCAAGAGGAGGCACTGAATGGGTTAGCATCTCTCAGATCCTTTAATATATTTTCTCTAATTAAGCTGTTCAATTCTCCAGCTTAAAGAGCTGCCGATAGCTGCTACAAATTGATTTATCTTTTGATGAAGGTAAAATTTGCTGGAAAAAATGAGAAGCAAACAACATATGGGTTTGGGAGGGATTAAATTACTTTGTCTTGTGTTAAGATTCAAACATATTCCGGAGGCAGGATGAGTGTTTTACAAGTAAATTGTTTTTATACTATATATCCATTTCTATGTAAACAGAAGGATACTCATTTACACATCCACCTACAATACCTGCTAGGTAACAGAAGTGTATCCTTAAAAGCCAGATGAGATCCCGAGCTCTCTGTGGGCACACACACACAAATAAAATGCAATCATCCTGCAAACCACCCTGGGGAGGGGAAAAAAGCCTTCTGGAAACACAAGCAATCCATCCCTAATAGATATGGCCTAAAGCGGTCTTGATGTGGAGGGTCATGACTGGATAACACAGTGGAGGTCAAGGCTCCAAAACTGCATTGTAATTCCCAAATCAACCTTCCCTGCAAGCTACAGTCCCCTCAGATGGCACGAGCTTAGAGTTTATCACCTCCACTTCATTGTTTTGTTCTATTCATTGCTAAGAAATATAAGGTGAAGAGGGATAAATATTAAGAGTAAATCACAGGCAGCCTGACAAGACCAAGGAATAGCAGCATCCAGAGCAGGATAATTTGCTTGATCTCAAATGAGGAGTTTCCCCAGTGGGATGGGACATTATAACCTCAGTAAGTAAGAGGTGAGATGAGGAGTTGGCCTCTGGAGCTCCAATATTACAGCACAAAGGGCTATGAGTACTGATGTAATCTCAAACACAGATCCTTCTCCTTTTCCCAGCAAAAGCCATGCTCACCTCACCCCAACAGCAGCAAGGAAATTTTCCTCACTCAAAACCAGCTTCTTCACTTCAGAGCATACCCAGCACTTTCTCCAAAAAGGGAGTTAAGAGTTCAGAGCAAGAGAAGGAGCCATAGCCATGGGGGGCTGCATTTATTACCTGCTATTCCCCACAACCACTTTATCAGCTATTTTGGACACACGCATTTCCTACACAAGCACACGCCAGACACTCGAGAGTGGATAATTTGCCCAGACAGGCAGTAAATACGTCCCTTCTCGTGCTTCCTTCTAGAATAATGTGCTTTCCAGTGTCACCTGTCATGTAAATCATCACCTTGCAATTTATCCTGAGCTACATTTCAACCTCTTCTGGACCTACTGGAAAATAAAGAGAGAAACAATCAGAAGGTCCAGTAACTCCTCCTGTAAAACAGGGATGCTTCTTCCCTGGCCAATATTTCAAATTTATTGAAGAAAAGACATCTACTGAATTTATGGCTTCCTCACTGAATTTCCAACTCTTAGATTTAGAGGAGTGCTAGATTTTCTTCAAGCTATACAGAAGACATTTACATAAGTTTTTGTGCAACACTGAAGCTCATTCCTTCAGTCTATTTCTCACCATATGAGTATTCAACAGCTACCCACCCCATGGTTACTGCAACTCAACAACTTAGAGGTGAGTTAGAAAAATCCTACGAATTGCATGAGAAATTAAATGCCTGTGATTTTTTTTTTCCCCGCCCCTGGCATTTTTTATTTAAATCTTCCCGCAAAACTGGAGTGGAATAGAGAATTGGGGCTGATGGTGCTGTCTGGGCTTCCAAAGAAAAAAAAAAGTGAGTCCAGAAAAGTCTCCATGGGAACTTTCCACCAGAAAAAGAACGAAGAAATTTTCACTGGACATCTTTTTAAAACGCTCTAGTGGAAGGTGTCCCTGCCCATGGCAGGGGCTTGGAATGAGATGGTCTTTAAGGTCCCTTATGAACCAAAGCATTCCACGATTCCTCAAACCATCCAGGCTTGTTGAAAAGGTTGGATTTACAGAGATGTTTAGGCAGCTTAAGCTGGCTGGGGGTGCACAGTCCTGGGGGGACCTCTTTAATCTGTGTCCTCTGGCTGCAGAGAGAAAAAGCCTCCCGCGCATCTGTGCCTTCTCAATTTTGTGTTCAAAACACTTGAGAATCTCTCTTTTGTTCCTTGGCTGTCTCCCTTAATCCTTCCCTCAGTCATTATTCAATATTTGGTTTTGTGACTACATTATTTAACTTGGCGGAGCGTTTTGGGACGCAGCTTGAATAAAAGCCTCTATTTTTAAGCAGCAGAGGGGACCGTCACACAGGCAGGGAGGAGACAACACTGACAGCAAAGAGGAGACCAAAGCTTCACCCATCAAAAAAAATTTAAAAAAAAAAAAAAAAAGCCTCTCCAGGGAAAGTAGGCTGGCAGTCACAGAATCGTCATTCGAGGGAATAAATCACCAAAGCAAACTCCGATGTCGGTAATTTTGTGACGCAGAAAATTGATTTGTACGTTACAATCAAGGAGCTCCTTCCTCCATAATGTATGCTCCGTGTTTTAACATAATTATTTACGCAACAGTTTTAATGCTTGCAGCTTCTCCTGGCTGTCAACCTGGAAGTAAGTGGGGAGGAAAAAAAATAAAATTTTAAAACACTCCTCTTCAGAGACAGCATTAAAGGGAAAAAAAAAAAAATCAATCTCCGAGCAACCTCCTTTGTATTTTGTTGTGACAAGCCTGAATTTAAACAGCCTGTGAAGTCAAAACAACAGGAGAAATATCAATACACATTAATTTAATCAAGGAACACGATTCTGCCATGCCAGGCCAGAGCTGGCTTTGTTTCCTGCATGGTTTTTGTGGGACATGATGACACCCCCACCACCTGCCCAGCCCACTGTGGTAATTGGGGGTCTTCTCAAAGGCCCTGAGCCTTCTCTCCATTGGGATGCCTTCCTATGCAGAAATCACAATTCTTGGTGATGCAGCACCCCGCTAGCACATCTCCATCTCTCCTCCCCCCCAAAAAAAGCTCATTTTGCTGGCATTCCCACCCTGGATGGCCATCCTGCTGCATCCTCATTGTGTGCCGTGGTGCTTTCAAAGGACTGGCAGATAAAAGGGTAAACATGATAACAAAAACTATCTCCACCACACTTGACTCTGTCAAATCCTGGGTGCAGCACGATGCTTTGAAACAAGAATCTCATTAAGGAAGGGAGAGTTGAAAGGATAAGCCCCCGCATACCAAACGCAGAAATCAGATGTACTTGACCTTTCAAATGAATGTACATTTTCTGAGTGACTGTTCATGTCAGAGTAATTCAAACAGACACCTGATAATCCTCTTAAAAGACTAAAATTTGGATACTGGATTGAGCACAATGCAGCGTGATCTGCGGGTGGTCTCGTCTCTGTGCTCAGTCCTGCCCTTGCCCCCAATTTCTCGAGGCACCTTCGAGTTTTGTCCCCTCCCTGGGCTTTCATGTTCACACACACACAGAGAAGATGTTTCAAGTCCAGGATGCATTAACAAGGAAGAGTCTTCTGTGCTGGCACAGCTTGAAATGAAAAGCTGATCATCCTTAATACAAATTAGGTGATTGAACACTTTGGATGGAAAAGATGTGCCCCAAAAGCAAGGTACAAGAGAGGGGACCTCCTTCCAGACAGGCTCCTGCCATGCTGACCCCGTGCACAAGTTGAAGGGTCTTGTGTGTGAATATATGTCATGACACATTACTGAGGACAAACCATGTTACTGAGACAGAGAAACCCTTTATTTAAGCCACAAGAATTCACAGAAAAGCCTAATGAGTTCACAGGAAAACATTTACAATGGTGAATTGTTGCAAATGGAGAGGTTCACCAAGCTAAGGATATACTAATTAACAGCCCAAATGCTGTAAATGAACACAGAGGGCAATTCCAGTATCTCTTCATGGACAGTGTTTCTTCAGAAGTCACCAGAATGAGATCCAGGTGTTTGCCTGGATCATCTGCCCTTCACAGGATTCAGATACCCTGGTCAAATCCAGCTGCCTTCTTTAATCTACAGCTCCATTTCCACCAACTTCTGGGCTTCATTTAGCACATCCATACAAGCAGAGGCACAGATGCTGCCATGGCTTCATAGGATCACAGACCCCATGGAGTCAACAACCCTACAAACACTGGAGGAAAAAGGGGGGTTGGTGTCTATTTATGGCCTGTGCTCACCTCAGAGTGCCAACCCATGCAGTGACTAATAATGAGTTTCTTTTGAAAAATACCAAAAATCAACAGCTTAGCTTTTCTGATGGAGTCTAGTGGTGGGGTTTTTTGACCCATAAGGAATCTGGAATCACACCAGCCTCCTCCTGATGTCACAGTAGCAGCAGCCCCAGCCATGGCAGCACATGCACCCCCATCCGTGGCTTTGTATCTTCCTCCCCTTCCTCCTCCCCTTGATCTCAAATGTTAATTAGCTAATAATTGTTTAGATCGTTCCTGACACTTCGCCTTTGATTCCCACTGCAGCACATCAGCAGCTCCAGCACAGGATCCTGAAGGAGCATTGACTTTGCTGGGGAGATGGAGGATGCAGCTGCCAGTGCAGAGGAAGGTGGGACAGGGGAGCTGCTCTGCTCCCTGGTCAGCCCCTGAATGCACAGGAGAAGCTGCAAAGAGATCTCTTGGAAAAGTGAAATGCAAGGGGATAAACCAGCTCATTTCAGCAGTGATGGGCTGAGTGGTGACACTCAGGGAATAGCCTCTCTCTGTCCCAGCCCTCCCGAGTTCCAGAGAATGGAGCATATTTTGTGAATTCCCAAACAAAGCTCCCAAGAACCACAAACTCATATTCTGAACAAGTGCCATGGTCCCTCCCCAGCAGGCTGAGCCCCATCACTGCAGTACCCGAGCTCCATCCCTGAACAGATTCCTGTTTATCCAGTGGCTCTCTGAAGGCCACACAGGGAAAGCGCGGGGCTCTGCAGGGCTTCCAGCCCAGTGTGGAGGTCAAGACACAGCAGGCGTCACCATCAGGGGCCAGCACCTCCCCTCTAGTGGGGAGATTCATCCTTCTGCCCCCCCTGCACACGGCTCTCAAGCTCCAAACTGTTCCCAAACCAGGACCTGCTCTGCCATGTGCCAGCAGCCACATCCCCACTGACTCACAGGCATGTTTTTCACCCCTCCTCTCAACACTTCCTAACAGCTCATGAATTTTATAAACTAAACTCATTGTAACCAAACCATGAAATTGCAAATTTAACTCAGTCAACAAACAAAGGCTTGGCGGGGAGCTGGCGCTGTCTGAGGCAGAGCTGCTGTGCTGCCTGGGCACCCAGCAAGGTAGGAATCGCCTCCAAGGGACACTGCATCCCTTTCAGTCCCTCCTGGCCACGGGGCAGCGGCACAGACAGGGGTTGTACAGGACGGTGGAGCATCACAGCCTTCACAGCATCACAACTGACACCCACAGCTTGCAGCAGTACCAGCCATTCCCATCACTTTTCCCCTTCATGGCCATTCCCACCATGGACCCAAAGGCACAGCAAAGCCTCGGCAGCCCCAAATCCCTGGGAGAGCCCTCCCTGCCCAGCCCCGAGGGCTCTGCCGCAGCCCCCAAGTCCAGCCAAGCCTGGCTCCTGCCTCCCCCTCTCCTGGCAGCGCTGCACACTATGTCCATGTCCAGGGTGGCCGGGAGAGCCTCGTTAAGTTAATGGAGTGCTAATTAGCTGGCAGACTGAGGGGAGGGATTGCAGGCGCTGCCTCATTTGCTCGGTGGAATTGGGCCATTAAAATGAAGGGTTAGGAGTCTCGGGATGGGGTGGGCAGCCAATGCTGCCACACTGCTTGAGGGATGCAGAAGGGTCTCCCTGGGGACAGCTGGGGCTGCACAAACCATTTTCCCAGGGTGAAGCAGCTTTTGATGCAGAGTGAGTGGGAAAAAGCTGCATCTTTGCTGCCTTTACCAAGGAGCAACACCAAAGTCGTCTCCTCCATCACCTCCACCATCTTCAGTGCTCAGCTGTTGGAGCCTCTCCAGTACAGTCACCCAAGCCAACCCTTCTTTCCTGGACACACAATGCCCAGTGACCCAAGGCACTCACTCCAGGTGGGAAAAGTGCTTCAATACCTGCAGGAGTGCAGCATGTCCACACCAGGCTCCTGCCAACATACCAATGCCACCTCCCTCCAAACAAGCACAGTGCCACGGGGTGTTTCTATGGCAACGAGCATCTCTGATATAGAAACTCCAGCACCTTTCTGCTGACACCAGAGGCCATGGTCCCACCAGCTCCAGGCAGGACTCCCAGAGCAAAGCTCAGCCTTTGAGAGGCTTCAAAGCCAACTTAGCACTCCTTTCCTGGGGTAGTCACACCACCTGGTTATCCTGCGGTCTCCAGATGGGAGCACATGCAGGAAGAACACAACGTCCCTCCCTGATGCTGCCTCCACCAAGCCCTGCAAGCTCCCACCCCCAAGAGCAGCAGCAGAGCTGGGGTCATCAGTCACAGAGTCATGCTATAGGCAGCCTTAAATCCCAGGCCTACCTTCCCATCGATCTCCTCAGCTCCGTGAAATTAAGAAAAACGCAAGACAAACACAAGTGAATGTCCCCGAGCAGGCTGTGTGAGAGGCAACCAAACAAGAGCAACTCCCCTGAGCAAGGCTCGGGGAGCTGGCAGGCACTGCCTGGCTGGAAAAAAACAACCCCCAATTCCAGACAGAATGCCAATCTCAGCTTAAACATCATCCCTGGATCCCCCAAGTAGGGGGTTCCACAGCACCCGGCATTGCCGGCATCAATCAGCTCAACTGGAGGCTGCAGCAGGAGAGGGGATGGGGCTGCAAATGCCTTTGCATGGAGTAAAGTTGTCATCAAATGTGGCAAGAAATGACATGGAACACCTGAAAGATCTCCCTCCCTCCCCAGAAATCACATCCCAGAGCAGACCTGTGCTTTAAGGGTTAAATGTGCCTGGAACACTCAACACAACATTATTAACGCCTATTTTCAACAAGCATCTCCCTTCCACTCATCCTTCTCTCTCTGTCTTTTTTAACCATCAGTTTGAAGTCTTTCCTGTCCAACCATGTATTGTGGGGGGAAAAAAAAAATCAAAAATCTTGTTAAAAAAAAAAAGAAAAGAAGAAAAAAGTAATTTAAAAGCTTTAAATCCAGTTTTCTGGTCTCCGACCCCCTGAAGATTCCTGCACAGAAAATAAAGTGCTTAGCCGCCCTCCTTAAAAAGATTTAATCTCCCATATTTCAGAGCTTGTATGATTAAACCCTACCTCTAATTCTGCTTTCAGAGCTACAGCCAAATCTCAGCTTAAAGGAAAGCAGTGCTGGTGCCTCTCCTCCCATCTCCCTTACACAGCAGAGCTGCATCTATGTGGACGTGGGGGAAGAGCTGGAGGTAGCAAGGCAGCTCCAAGCATCCCTGGATCCTAGTGCTGCCTTGCCAGAGATGGAAATATTTTTATGCAGCCTTCAAGCAAATTGAGCTTTCTTATAAGCAGCTCTGAAGGAACACAGAGGAAGGCAGCACTGGGCCAGCTCAGAAGCTCACATTCCCATCTATCCCATCTCTCTCCCATCCATGGCAGCAGGGAGAGAAAAAGCCTTGGACTAGCAAGGAGAAAGGACCCAAAATTCAACTGAGAGAGTTAGGGTAGGACACAGAAAACTTGGTGAGAAAGCACCCAAAGAAGAGGCTTGGGAGTCAAACCACCTGTCTTCAAGATGAGATGAGATGATCCCCATGGCAGCAGAGAACCTGGAATAAGGAGAGGGCATGCTGGAAGGAAAAGGTTTCTACTGGATCCTGGTGAATTCCTGACATGCTAATCACTCATTTACACTCAGCTAGGAATTACTGACTATTTATAACAGGCAGGAGAACAACAACCTGCCCTGCCCCACCCCAAGAACCTTCATCCCAGGTCAAGAGGATGAGACTGCAAAATAAAATCCTCACTGCTGGTTCACACAAACATGTGTCCCTGCTTTCTCTGCTTATGTTATGCATGGAGTTTGTTAAGAACCTGCACTAATAGGGTGGATTGTTCATTGGAAATCTGGGAGAAATCGACTTTCCAATGAGGCACAGCACAGAAATCTTCACCTGCTAAAATCTGCAGGGAGCTCAAGGCCAGCTCTCCAACACACCCAGCCAGCAGCAAACACGTCCCAGGGCGAGATGGAGACAAATCCCCAAGGAGCAAAGCACTGTGACAGCCAAGAAGATGATTATTAACGCAAGAGTGTTGTAGCTCTCACCAGCACCTGGAGATTTGGGCTTGGGTTTGATGGAAAAATATCCCCTGACACTTCTGTTGAGGAACTTTCGCTGAAATTCCACAGGCAAACTATACAAAATCAAGTTTCACACCTTCCCCATCCCTTGTTCAACAGAGACTTTTATGCTGCCAAAACCTATTTATTTCTTGCAAATCTCTCTGAGCTACTGCTCATGAATAGAAATGCTTTTATCAAAAACTGTTCGCGTTTTCCACTGAAAATTTTAAAACAAGTGTTTTCAGGGGGAGGCAGGTTGCCTTCTGTGAGAGAACCTCATATAACGCCCCTTCAGAATATTTTTACTTCAAAAACAAAACAACAAAAAAAATGTATTTTAATATGTCAACCTATGAGATGAGAACAAAAAGCCAAAGCTGCTTCCAAGCTTGGCTTCAAAGGAGACCACGCTACACTCAGTCCTGCTGGGAAGGGGACCCCCAGTGCCACCTCCCCAAGGACATCACTGTGATAAGTTTCCCAGGCAGCACAAAGGGATTTGGGGCTGAATTTCAACTCCAGCAGCACCTGGTCACCACAAGGTGCTGTAATTACTGAAGCATTTATTTAATATTGGCCATCAGCTTTGGGTGGTTAATTATTGTCATCTCTTGGGGTTAAACACAACCACAAAATCTGAGACAATCCCACTGTCCTTTCTGAAAGCTTTCATGTACAGTCTTTGGAAATTCCTGTATCTGAGACATTTGGATTGCTCTGGAAACAAACAAACAAAAAAA
>VYZS01032302.1:18395-30495 GCA_013400695.1 Neodrepanis coruscans | reverse complement strand
CTTTTTGCCTGATGAAGCCCACTCAAGCCTTACCAGTCTCTACAGTTCCCATCAACAAGAGACCAGAAAGTGCCAGTTCCATCACTCACACAGAGTCTGTGGTTCAGCCTGTAGTAGCAGCAAAGAAAGATGTACAAACACATTCCCAGTACTCCAGCCATGGTCTTCCCAAGCAGGTGACTAGAACAATCACAGCATAAAATTGCCCTGCTGTAATTTTGAAGGACTTCAGTTGTTATGCTGTAGGCAACGTTTCTATCAATACCTGTATACAAACAAAAGCACCCAGGCCAGCTTTACAGAGATCACCCTTTAATCCCCAAATCCACACTAAGGTATGACACAGGTTAAAACTACAAATGTCTGCTCTACATGTCTCAGGGACAAGAACATGCATGTGTGACTAGTGCCAGCGAAAGGTCTAGAAGGGTTAGATGGGAACACCAGCCCACAATGGGAGATGGGATACAACACTGTCACAGCCATACAGCAAATGTCCAAAGTATGGCCCTCTCCCTTCTGTTCACACAAGCTCCACAGGGGATTTCTGTGTGCTTACATTTGACCACAAAAAAGAAAAAAGGGGAGTGTTGCTCTTACTCAGTGGATGATCTTTATGTCTCAAAATTGTGCAAATGGGGTTTCAGAGTAGTCCTTAAGTTTTCACTTGATCCAGTCCCAAGTAAAGGCACTAAAGCTTTAAGCAAAGGCCATACAAGGAAGAGAAATGCTCTGCTCACTTGGAAGCAATTCTAGCAAACAGGTCCCAAGCAGACAAGTTTCTGAGGACCAGCCTCTCCTTTTAATGAAGCACCAAACAAGCAAATAAAATCAACACCAGCAGAAACCAAAGAGTGAGTCAGACAAGTCATGTTATATATGCATCACTATTAAACCCTAAATCCAAGGTAAATCCTTACTGGCTTCCTTAAGCAGGCCAAAATAGATCAAAGGGACCTAAAATTGCCTCAAATATTTGCTGTAGAAGATTAGGGCTCATTACTAATATGGACCTCACTGCTGTTTCAACTAGAACTATGCTCAAAACAAAAATGTGCTTTGACAGGAGATAAAGCAAAGCATTCCAGGAGTGTCTGTACCACAGATAGTGGCTGCATATTGGACTGGCATTTAGAAAATAGTTAACATAGGAAAAACAAGGCTGCCAAAACTTCCTGGGACAGCAGGGAGGAGGAGGACAGAACTACAGCACTGAATGAATTGATGTGACACAACAGCAACTGTAAAACTGATGTTTTAGTATACTTCCATCTAGTGACAGATGATGCTTTTGATTTCCAAGAGAAAAGCACACAAACAAACCTTGTACTGCAGGCATCAATGCCCACCAAGGGGGAAAAAAGCTAAGTGCAATATTTCTAAACTTAAGTCATCCCAACAGCAAAACTGGTTTTCATATGTTGCTTTTATCTAGACCATATATGAACTAAAAGTAATGTATCTGAGAAAAAGGAATTATGACAGAAAAAAAACTTTTATCCTTAGAAATTGCAGGAGAGGCATCACTGCTCACAATGCCCTATTTCCAGTGGAAAAAGCAAAAAGATAGCAGTGAGTGTTCTTTAATACAGAAAAATATCCAGAATTTTTAATAGTTTCTGTTCTCTCAAATCAGAAAATGATAGCAAATAGATAACTCCAAAGTTCAGATTCCTATTTAGGCCCTTCTTCTAATGAATATGAATATTTTTAGATTTTCATTTCTAGGGAGTTGTATTAGCATCACATTAGGCACTTCCTAAAGTACTTTAAATGTGTACTTTAGAAGACTGATTAGGGACTACCTAGTGAATTAATGAGGTTACTCTGTGTTACTCCTTAGTGAAAGAAGGACTTGAAGTTAATAAGGTTACTCTACAACACAAACATCTCTTGCTAATTACTTTAAGTCTCTGTACCCTGTACTCTCAGCATAAGAGCTTCTGTTACTACCTTGCAAGTCTTCCACCCACCACATTTCAAGACCTTGATGGAAGACAGGTTTGTGTGAAAAAGGCACTATTCCATATCAATATTTACCATTTATAGTCTATTAAGGCATTCTCAGTTCCCAGTACTGACATCAAGAACTAAACCATATTAAAAAGTGCTGATTCTGTGTAAACATACTCATCCTTTCAGTGTTAAAATGAATTGTTAGATCGTAAAGAGTACGATACACAAATTCTTTAATACACAATCTTCCTCTGCAAAAAATTTACTTGGTCTCAAATTATCCTGATGGCAACAAAGGCTAAGAAAACCTGTGTATGTAATTACATTACTACAGAATTTACAGCACTACAATCAGCATAACTCCGTATGCTGACACACTTCTGAACCCTTACACACACACCCACCTCTTCAAGAACCGGAATATCCATAGGGATACAAAATTCTTAAATAGCTGCTGCAGTAAGCTCCTGCCAGTGCTAATCTCTTAAACTCCAATGAAGTGACTCAGCTGATTTTACAGCTTGCCAGTGTAAAAAGATATCAAGGAAGTAAAAATAGGCACTGCAAACTAATTTTGTAATTACATTTCTTATTTTAACACAGTTAAAATCCCTAGCTAAAACAGAAACAATAGTGAAAACTACTGCTGCGCTTAAACAAAACAAAGAAGGAAAGACAACTCCAGTTGATCCCCAAAATAGTTAACAAAACCCCTGCTAGCGCAAGGGTGTGTTACTCGATTCCAGAGTAACCGCTGGATGAGGAGCCCCTGGCATGTGACAAAGCCTTCGGCTTCAGGCGCCGTGTCCAAGACATGTGACTTGTGGCAGCAAACCAAGCTCAACTGCCTGCCAGCACTAGTGCTGGGTCTTTAATGCACACCATCTGCTGAGACCAGCTAAAAGTGGGAAAATAAAGGATTTTGTGTGTCTACACTCCTTAATACATAATAATTTAAAATGAAAACTAGAACAGTGAAGTTAAACCTCATTAGGAACTGGGTTTGAGGAAAAATATACCAGTTAAACATTTACTAAAATGTGTCACACAACTCTGAAACTTAATAACATCTGGCACAACTGACTTGTTCTTAAAGCAATAGTAATTTCAACTCATTTTTGATTAATGATTGTTTCTCATGTCTGTTTTACTTTCTATGGGAGATCATCTCAGATTTTCCCTCATTGTTTCTTTTGTTCAGGACCATTTTGTGTCTACATACAAAATAAAACCAACAGCAGAGTTATCAAGATCATCCACAAGAGAACTGCCCACACACCTGCACTGCCTGTATGTCTTTTCTTGGATCCATTTCTAAAACATGTTTTCATGGAACAATAAAATCCAGAAAATACCTACTCACGTATAAAACTTTAGACACGCTATACTATATTTTAAAGGTACAAGGAAGGACCAGCTAAAAATCAACTGCTGATTTAGAAACTTTTACCAGAACTACAAAATATTAAACTTTCATGTTCCAAATCTCTACTCTCAACTGTAGCCACAGCTCAGGCCAATAAAATTAAGCTAGAGTATTAACAATTCCATCCTGTATCCATTTCAGCAAAAACTTGACATTACTAGAAATTAAAAGAAATGAATTTAGAATACAAATTTGACATTTAGAAACACTTTTAAGCTTCCTTTTTGTCTAAATAAGTGATAGCACTGAACTCTTCTGAGAACGGAGGGAACACATAAGTATTAAACTATACATTCAGTAAATGTCACCTGAGTAAAATGAAAAATAAGAAAAAACATACAAAGGAACAACTTGTATAGCACAGGTAAATTCTCTATTTCTAAATAAATTATCATTAGCTTTGCTCTTGAATTTACAAAGGATGTGTTGGGATGCCTTGTGCATTTTTCAGCATCTTATAAAAGTTATGCCATACTTCAGGGTACTCATCCCACATGTGTTTTTTCTATCTTCACTATTTTGTAAGTATTTTGCATGAAGTTGATCCACAAAAGCTGAGTTAAGTTAAAGAATCTGAAACCACAGGTCATTGTGCCTCTGATTTCCACTAGCAGCAACTACAATTCTGCAAACATTTGTTTGCAGAACAAATATGTTTGCAAACATTTGTTATATTTGTTAACATTTAATTGCTTATTTCCTTTTGAAAACAAAAAGTACGATTTTGTGTATGTGCCTACACCTCCACATCTCCCCACCAGCTTTGCAAGAGCTCAAAAGGAGAACTGACTTAAACAAGAAAACTCCCACTTCTCCATTAGCAATCTACCCAACATCTGTGCAATCTATGGCCCTCTGGATATTAAAGCACTTGACTGGTACAGTCATTCCAGAAAGGAAGCCTGCTATCTGGAATTCCTGTAACACTTCCTATTGGTCTCATCCAAACTGTTAAGAGCTGGACTCTTTCAAAAGTTCATTAACTTTATGCCTTAAAATTCTGCACCCATGTTTTGCATAGTACTTGCAAGAAGCACCTCAATTTTATCACACACAAAGCTCTGAACAAAGGCTACTTGATGACACTACTTGAAAAAAATTTAAAACTGGCTGATTAAACAGTGACAAGGTGATGAGTTACATACAGTTGTCTGGACTACCCAGAGGCATGGGCTCATTTAAACTAAATGTGTTCTAACAGACACAAGTGCCAAGTTACAGGTCTTAGCCTAAGTAATACATCAAACCATATCTAATTAGCAAGCAATCATATCCTTGAAAGCAACTCTGAAAACGGGTAACTAAAACCATGCTTACATTTTGGAGCATTTTGGAAGCCTGTAACTGAACTCAGCAGGTTTGTTGTCAGCAAGTCAAATGTATACTATAAACAGAATGGATGAAGGTAACACTGGAAAATATTTCTGAAAAACTCGTAAATTGCAAAACTGGGAAGAGGGAAGAAGATCAAGAGCAGATGAGATCTTTGTGTGCAAGTATATTCACACTAAGAACAGTATTGGCATTAAATGTAATAGGAAAAGGTGAACTGACTGCCCTCCACAGAGTGCAGCAGCCTGGCCAATTCACGTGGAAAAGAAAAAGTAGTTCAAAGACAACTTATACAGCAGATGAAACAGCAAAGCAGGAGGTAAAATTAGGTAGGATGCCCTGTCAGAAGCATTAATTACACATTCTGCTTGTATCAAACAAGCTGCTCAATCCAGTAAGAACCACATAAAATATAAGGCCTATGACAGAGGAGAGGATGTCAATTTAGGTGACCTAATCTTCCCTTCCAGCCTCTGTAACCACTAAGATTGTCAAAATAACTAGACAAGGTTAATTAATCTGCATAATACTGGTGACAATGAGGCCACTATTCCCATTTTACAAAGAGAAAGAAATTTAGTTTTTTCATACTATTATAATTGGAAAAAAAAAAAAAAAACAGCCATAAAACCCAGGAATAATTCTAAACATTATGCTGTAACAAGAGAGCTCCCTGAAAAATACAGTACATGTCCCTACTTCCATCTCAGAAAGCCACTCTATACACGCTGAAGATTCCAATACTTTGGAGTCCACATAGTAAATGGCTCCAGTGGTGGCATTTCACTGCTGCCATACCTTTTGTCTTTATTAAAAGGCAAAAAAGTAAGCAGGAATCACATGAAAGCTGCCATTGTAAAAGTTACAAAATCTCATTTGAGAGATGCCTGCATTAGTCCAAACCAATAACTTACTAAGAACATGTGGCCTAAAATAATGAAAACTAGTCTACAGTTGACAGCAATACTTCCCTAATTTACTCATGTCTGCACTCTACACAAAACTGTAACAAACGGTCTGACTTTTTTTTCCCCCCATCAGAACAAAATGAGTAAATCTGTAGGACATGCAATGTGAAATCATCTTGACAAAAACAGAGCTGCCCTCTCAGCCTGTCATTTCTTCCACGATTATTAGACCTGTTAAAGGACATTTTACCACTGTCTGAATTACAAAGATGCTTTTAAAGCCAGCCCTGTTAGTAAATACATGCCTGAAAAATAGGACTTGGGATTCCTATCGCTACAAGAAAAATCGGTTCTCTCTATGTATCTGATTTTGATTTAGTGGAGTTATACACTCCTGATTAAAACAGGAAAGTGCAGCAGTTTCAAGTAATCAGGTAGAGGTAAAGCCAAACTGTCCCACATTATTCTAACAGTCTCATATCAACAGTCTTTGGTTCACCAGAGTTTCTTCACACTTGCCATTACATGCCAGCAAATACAAGATAAAGATATACATCTTTTCCCTAGGGAATAGATACTCTGGAAGGTTTAGTGTAAATTAAAGTAAACCTATTTGACCTAAAAAGTAAACTAAAAGGATTTTTATTTTACACATTAGAAACCTAAATTACTATTTCCTGTATAAGTTGTTTTTATTTGTTAAATCAGCTGATAACTCTCGATAATTTTTTGCTGACCAAATCTGTTAATGCTAAATATACAGAGGTGACTTAGGGAACAGTCAAAGGGGAAGACATGCTTGGAAGACATGCTTTCTCTTTCTGTATTTCATCTGGTGTGTAAAAAGGTTTTTCTGAGGTTGAAATTTATTTGTTATACTAGTGCCTTGTTGGACAAATTTTCTTTGTCATTACTGAAAATATATAAATAACATCTTCCTTGTTAAGTATTTACTCTGGCAGACAGGAAAAGAAAATAGCAATAGAAAGCCCAGACCAGAGGAGTTCTAATTTTATTTCACAAAAAAAAGTGAAACACTGAAGCAGAAAAGGGTTATATATATGAGATGGTAACTAACAGCTATCTAGTGTTTAAATTGGTACTGGTAATGTAAAAGCCTAAAAAAACCCCATGATTTTAACTGTGTTGATATAAAATGCATACTTTAAACTCCTGTTAAAGGGTATTTAATAGCACACACTTAACTACACTTTGGGACTAACACTTATAACCACAACAGTTTAGCTATTTTACTCCAACTACTTAACAGAACCATTTCTCCTCATTCATTAAGTTTCTGTAGTTCCAGCTACTGGTAAAATGTTAGCCATTCTTCATGCTAAGTGACTACCAGTGTCTGTGACTCATCATCACCAGAAGATGAATATGCCGCTAATTTTTGTAACTTCAACATATGAGTAACTTCCAAAGTAATTTAATTTGATGTAACATGCAAATCTGGGAAGAAGAAACACCAATTATTTGGCAGCACTACCTGTTTATGGGCTGCATACCCTGCAAAAACATGACAAAATACATCACCACACACCCCTCATGCCTGCTTCCGTTTGAGCTGATCTGAAACACTAGTTCCAATAACCTTTACTCTTGTACAGAAGCAACTTATTAGTTTTAAAATGTAACATTTCCTTAAGAATTTGTTTGCAAAGTAATTCTGTTACTCTTCTCCAATAATGAAGTGCAAGATGTTGAATCCAACATTTCAATACTTTTTTTCCCCTCTCCTCCAACTCTGAGCTTTCTTTGCTGAGTGAGACTGTGTATAGCCCGTAACTCCCTAAGAAATCAGCCTGGAGACAGAGTTGTGCTTTTGCATAAAGTGCACAGGATACATGCCAATATTTTTGGTGTATTTTTGTTTCACAGCTTTGCCAGTCTTCACTATGCGCAGTTTTTAATCATCAGATGTACTTCACTAAAATTATGAGCTTCTTCTTTGCTTATGTCCCAAAACCAAATAGTTTCTTATGTAAAAGTGGGCTAGTACTTAATATTAAAGGTCACTCTAACTGATCCTGAAAAACATCCCATTTTGTTCTCCAAGAAACTGTTTTAAAAGTCCACCTTTCATCTTTTCATCTGTTGAGGGCAACAACGGAAAACTTTCTTCAAGTTGTGTTTATATACAATTAATAGTGAAAAACAAGTCCAAGATCTTGAAATAACATCCACACACTATCCAGGAACTTGGGAATGCTGTTCTTGCTTAGCAAAAGGGAAAAAAATGGTGTAAAGTCTAAAGTCCTATTTAGGCAAAGAACAATTCCTTTAAAAACACAACTGAAAAGCAACTACAAAATATTATCCATGATTATTTTAGTTACACCCTCTCAGCACATGACAATTTTGGCTGTTTGAATGTCATTTGGAAAGATTTTAAAAATACTTGGAGACATTATCTATTTCTAACAGACATCCAAAATAAACAGCCACCTCAAAATGCAGGCTGGGATACCACAAGCACCAAGACAATCCACTGAGAACTTCTCCACTTAAGACTGCACACCTTTTTCTGCTCCTTCTATGTTCTCAGTTATGCAGTTCCACCTCCAAGGATCATCAGATACCTCTCTATCTCCTGTAATTCACTGTAACAGCAGCAAACTGTCCAACTTCTTCATCAGGTTTAAAGAGCAGCTTGCTCTTTCCAGTGAATTTCAGGAGCCCAGTAAGCCCTGACAGCAGCATGAAGCAGGAGTGTGGTTGTGGGGAATAAAAATGGTAGGTGGCAAATGGGAAGGAACAGCTGCCTCTTTTGAAGGTAATGAGCTCCCATGTCACTCACCAAACACCAAGGCACCAGATCATACACTTCAGTAAATTCACTGAGCTCATCAAAAGTACTAGTTTTAACTTTACTGTAAAATCACTTCAACAGACAGAGAAGCTTTACACTTTATGCTCTTCTTTTTGAGGGAAACTTAGAACAGCAGAAGAAATAAACAACTTAGAAGACCAGTAAAATTAAATTACACCAAAGCTCAAAGTAAAAATTAAAATGCCAAATGTTTCTTCTTCCAAACATAAAAAATAATTTTAGAACCATAACAGTGCAGTAGTAGAGCATTCATTATCTATACTCTAAGAAAAAGCCCTTGAACCTACTTAATTCTTTTATGTTGAAGTGAGAGTCTGGTCTACATGATATTCATAAAAGCCACAACTGGTTTATATTTTTAGAAGTTGACATTTCATTCTTGATTCTCAAAAACTAGGATAACTTTAAAAAGCTTATGCTTAATTCTATTTCTGTTCTATACCAAATATCCTGAAGCAGACAGTTCACCTACATTCATAAGAAAATCTATTCTTAACTAACAAATTCTTTTCTACAATGGTAAATTCTGAAGCTAAAACACAGTGCTCCATGTGTACCAGTACCATGAATGCAGGGGGGAAGCCAACTGAATGTCCCTGCAGTCTCTTCCAAGTCAAAACTTTATCTGTAAGCTTATCAAGGCCAAGAATAGGCAATTTCAAATTCTAAAGCACCGTACAAAATCGTGCTCCCTGTTGCCTAACTACTATGAATCCAAATTTTATTGGTGACTTTTACATTTCCTGTAACAAACGCTGTCACAAAAGAGAGCAGTATCTAAGAGATAAGCATGAAAACTGTTTACTTCAGAGCTACAAAATTAAACAATGTAACAAACAGCCTTCTTAAATGCTCCTAAACCCACATTCCCAAAAAGCAGAACGTATCAGAAACACAGTCATACTCTACTATGCAAAAGAGAGAGCAATGAAGAAAACATTTTTTCCTTGAAGAGAGGCAAGAGCTGAAGAAACAAAAAAATAAGGTATGTGAGATTTAAAAGTTCAATTGTTTGCACTTTTTCTACCTCTTTCCAAACTAGTGGTGGGCCCTCAAAGAAAGTGTAACACATGCAAAGCAACACCCCTAAGTAACAGGAGCCATTGTATCAGCGTTCAGGGCTGTGAGAAACACCAAAAGGAGTTTGGTGGGAACAGGGACTATGCCAGATGACATGTACAATGAGAAGGAGCACAGCATGAACATCAACATGCTTGAAAAAAGTGGCAAATAATTTCTGTGGACAGTGGTTATTATTTCTGACTTTTATTGGAGCAAAAAAAGCTGCTATATCTCTCGATAAAAGCATGGTGAGAGTATAAATACTTAAATCCTAAAGCAGAAAAATGTTTTTCTCTACCAAAGAAACCTCACCACATAAAAATCTCCAC
Organism: Neodrepanis coruscans; assembly: GCA_013400695.1. Classification (NCBI taxonomy): domain Eukaryota; kingdom Metazoa; phylum Chordata; class Aves; order Passeriformes; family Philepittidae; genus Neodrepanis; species Neodrepanis coruscans. Next base: position 20,643 of record VYZS01032302.1, on the reverse strand, counting down.
ACAGCACTTCCACACCATTTAAATTAAAGAAATGTATAGAGTTGCAACCACCTCATGCCAGAACAGGCCCTGGTCTCACGCAAACACCATATTTTTATTCAGACAACGTTACTTCACATGACATTAACAAACTCTTCAGTGATCTAAACTGAAGTTCAGTCTGTACAAACATTTTTGAGGCTGAGTTTCTAGGAATGTTAAATATTACATTCAGCTCCTGAAAGAGGAAAATAACATTCCATGAGCGAAGGCCAAGAGTACTTACGTTTCAAAGCAGCGATCCACGTTGTCTGACATGAGGAGGAGCATGCAGAGCTGCTCCAGTGCTATGAGCTGCATGTCCCTTTCATCTCCCTGCCCCATCTGCAGCCACTCCAGCAGTGTGTCCGGGTCCACATCTGCCATGGCTTTTTATTTATAAAAAAGAAGCCGGTTCCACTTAAATTAAAAAGTACCAAAAATATCCTTGAAGTGTTCAAGCCAGACTAAGTTCAGCACAACTAATTTATCTCTTCACTCAGCCTCACGCTTCTGCAGTTTTCACCTAGAATAAAAAAGTAAAAAAAGCAATCATCAAATCACCACAATCTTGTTAAACTTCCTGCATTTGCTTCTCTCCAAAATGTACAGCACATTTTTGGACTGACATTAAGAAAACCATACTTTGCTTATAAAATATGTGGAGGTTTTCTTAAAGCTTTATAAGCAAGTAAACAGTAATGAATTCATTGTGTTTTGAGGATAACTAAAGATTAAAAACAAAATAACAATTAATAACAAAAAAATATGCTTAACCCCTCTGTATACCCTCAAAGCTAAGAGATCCATGTCTTGCCCATCCTCTTCCCTTTAACACGGCTTTATTATAAAGCGTTCAACTTTATGAGGTATGTATTACCTCCTCACTAAAGCATTCAAGTATAGAAAAACAACAAATTCCACATTTTAAACAGAAATCCACAAAACAAAAAATGAAATGTATAACTACAGACTCAAAGAACCTTTGAAAACATTTTATGAATACTTCATCTTTTCAAATAGCATTTAAACATAAGGACAACAGTATATTTATGTCAAGGGATAAAAAAAGAAGATTTAAGAATCACTTCCATTTGCAAGAGTAAGGAGTTTGTTGGGTTGTTTGGATTGTCTTAGAAACAAATTATCTAATTCATCTTTCTTAAAAAATGCAGTGAATAATTTAAATAATTCACAGACATATAAGGAAAACAAAATTATTTGCTGGCTCAATGCCATACTTGTACATGCAAGCTGAAGACCAAAAAAGTCCGTTTAAAATGTTAAGAGATATTTTTGACCTACTTGCTTTTTGTTTTCTTACAAGTAGTCAAATTCACTTCCCATGTCTAATAACACAGCAAGCATGACCGTTTTCATACAAAAACTAAAAAGCTACAAAACAATCTCTCCAAATTAAACATATAAGAAAAAAACTCCTTTAGAAACACAGCTTATAGAAAAAGAGTTAGTTCATCAAACTCACAGGTAAACATGAAATGTCCCCACAAACTGCGGGGGGGTGGTGTGGGACGGAGAACCTTTATCTGGACAAAGTCTGCCTACTTGTTTACTTGCTGCTAATGAGTTAATAGTTAAAAAATAACTCCATCAAGGGCATGCCTACAAAAGGGAATCAGAAATTAGTATTATATAGAGAAGCACATACTGGATCAGCAGTGCTCTTTCACAACAGCTGTGAACTCAAAGATGTGACAAAAGTACAAGTGATAAGACTTTTATGTAATTTAGGATCATAAGGTTACAGATGACTCAATTACTTGTCACTTACATATCTGATATTGTCTTGCTCTAAAAAGTAACTTGAAGTCAGTAAATTAATTTTCAGCGCTTTAAACAATGCCTCTGAGCTGTTTACAGACTGTATTTCCTGTGCCAACACTAAATAAAACTATTTTCAGCAAGCAAAAGTGGGATCGTACTGTAAGCATAGTACGTCTCCTTAGCGCGACTAAATCGTTAATTCCAGGGGAGCGGGGAGAGAAACAAGAAAATTAAGCGAGACACTGAGAGTGGGGCAAGTTCAACACAGGCACCTGCTGTTCTTACACCTCAGACAGGCTCCGGCCAGACGGAAACGCCTCCGGAACAGGGAGCGTGGCGCGGCCCGGGGCTCCCGGGAGCGCCGCTCCGGAGCAGGGCCCAGGCCGCAGCCTGGCCCCGCCGCGCCGCCCGGGCCTGCCCGCACACCCCAGCCGTGATCGGGGCC
>VYZS01032301.1:12376-36609 GCA_013400695.1 Neodrepanis coruscans | reverse complement strand
GCCCGGGGCAGGGGGGGCGGTCCGGGGGCGGCGATGGCCCCGCCGGGCTCGGAGGGGCTGCCCCGGTCCCTCCGCGCTGCCGGGCGATGGCATCGACCGCCACGACAACAACAACAACAACAACAGAAAAAGAAAGGAGGAAGCTCCATCTCACAGCCTCACCTCTCCGCCTGCCCTCCGGCTCCCGGTACCGGGAGCTGGCAGAGGGAGATTTCAGAGACTTGGCGTGTGTGTAGTGGCAGCGACGCTCGGGGTAATGATTACCGGCGCTCGGGTAATGATTACAGCCGCCTCTGCCCGTGTCCCCCACCCTCTGCACAGGCGTGAGGCTCTTTTCCTGTTCCAGCCGATGTATTTATTGTGGCAGTTCTGATGGAGCCAGAGAGACAGAATCTCGTTTCAAAAGTCGTCGCCTTCCTGTCTAGCCAGGTGATTTTCCCGGTATTTAAAGCAGAGAGGTGTGACAGGGAAGAGCGGTGTGACAGCTTCCCGCCGGTGTTTGTGGCCGTAGAAGGCGTTTTCACCGACCTGTACGTGTCTTTCTCTAGGAAATGCTTCAAAAGCTGTAGTAACCTTAGCGAGGTGAGCGGCCGTGTGTGTTGACTAAAATTGCGACTGGGTGTGAGCTGTACAGAAATCAGCAGAGCTGAAGTTTGGTGAAACTGGGTCGCTGCTTGACTTGTTTCTCTTATTTAAGAGCAGGTATGGACATGGAATAAAAAGTCACAACGTGTGAGAAAATGACTGAAATAGGACAGGTAATTTTTAAGTTGTGTATTTGAGGTGGGACTGTTCTGCACATGTGCAGTCACTTCTGAGGCAGAATATGCATGATCAAGGAGTTGTAATTGTGTGTATTGTCATTGCTGCAGTACTTGGTTGGGAATTTTTTGGACTACCAGAATAGGAATTAAGATGGTTTCAGTAATTAACTTCAGGGTCTTAATTTTCTACTATTTCTTGTTTACATGATTGACTTCATATATTCTCTTTTTTTTACCTTCTAAAAAGTGTGTGTGTTTTTATTTTGTTTTAATCACTAGTCATTATGGTATACTTCTATTTATAAAATCAAGGGCTTGAAGTAGGTGGTGGTCAAATTAAGTCACACTTATTTACAGCCATATTTCGGGCATATGTTGTATGGTGATCTTGATATAATCCTAGCCTGGCTTTGGGAAAGATTTACTGTATCTTACGAATTTGTTATTACACTGCTGTGCATACATTTTAATTTTAGTAACACCCTTATCCTCTTAATTCCCGTTGAATGATTTGGATTTGACTATTTTGGTTTTCTGTGTAATTATTCTTTGCTCTGGGTGAGTAAAACGGGAGATTATTTTACTAATTTGAAGGCAGATTCCTTTAACTTTGGGCTGTTTGTCAGCTGTCAGCATTTCTGTACGTGTGGCAAGGCAAAACATGTACATCAGGCAAAACTAATTTTATATGTAATCTTGTAATACAGAAAGATGATTCCAGACAAAGCTCTCCTTGTGTCCACAGCCTTCCTTTGAGGAATACCAAGGCATCCTCAAAGAGGATGCTGTCTTCTTCCACATCCCTCTATCTGCTCTTTCTAGAAATGTTAAACAATCCCCAGCATTTTTTCTTAGGGGTGATGGCAAGGGTAGTGTCGATGAACAGCTCTGATTGTGAACGGCTGCTGTTCCTGGTCTAGATTTTCTTTTCCAGCGTGACATATCTGTAAGGCAGGAGGTGCTGGGAGGGGCGTTCCTTTGTTGTGTTGACACTTCTATCGCACTGACGGGTGTATTCTCCTCCAGGAATTCTGTGTGATTGAAGGGATTCCTCCAGACAAGGAATATTTTCTTCCTGCACTGTTAGCCTGTGTACAGAAATTAATTGCTTGGAAGATCACTGCTGTGCCTGTCTTTTAGGAAGCCCTTGGACTGATTGTCACTTGGCTGTGGCTTTCTAGAAAAGAATGTTTCTGTTGGAGCAGGGGGTGTGTGGTGTGCCAACCTGTGTACAGCACCCATGGAATAGGCATATATATGTATGGAATACATACATGTGTATGGAATAGGTGTATGTACAGGAATATGTGCTTGCATGTGGCAGGGTGCTCATGCGTGTTAATTGAATTAGGGCTGTCAAAGCACCTGCTGCATATTAAGACTGAGGAAGCCCAGTGGATAACAAAGCTCTCTTTTGGGAAGGTTTAATGTGATAATAAGGAAATAAAACTGCCTTAAGAGATCTCAGTGGTTCCAAAAGACCGTTGTGGAGAATCTGTGTGGGTGCTGAGAAGGAGCCGTTCCTCTCTAGCAGCAGGTTCTCCTTGGGGTCTGAAGAAAGATGAAAACTTGTGTTGTGCAGGAGGGGAAGGCAGCACTTACCCCATCCCATGGCCCTCTGCAGCCTCTGGGGTGGCTCACCCCGATGCCAACCTCATCCCTGCCCTCTCAGCACTGAATTTTGGGTGGCTCTGTGCTGTCCTTGGGTGCAGGGGAGCTCCCAACCTGCAGCTGCTACTGTGCACCCGCATCCAGCCTCCTGTGCCCTCCTGTTCAGCTTGGCCAGTGGCATTCCCCACCCAAAATGCTTCGAGGCTCATTGCTTTTGATTTCACTTTTTTGTGTGACGGCTTTGTGAACTCTCTTTTAATTGAAGGAAGGCTTGCTTTCTGCTCTGCCGTCGTAATACCTAGTATTTATTTTTGCTGCCTGCAACTACATCTCAGAGGAGGTATTTCTGTTTCTCCTTTTCTGGTGGCTTTGTGTGTGTGTGAGAGGAATGGGGAGGACACGGTAGTGAAGATGAAACAGGCAGTTTTGGCTTTTTTTTTTTTATTTTATCTGATTGTACAGATAAAAACAATGCTTGTTGACGTGGAAATTGTAGTGGCTGACATAGTCTAGTGTGTTTGATACAGTAGTCTTGCTGTGTTACAAAATGGACCGGGATAAAATGTAACAGGTTGTTACAATAAATGGGTATGTTTGCAGTATAAGCCATTGCCCTTAATTTGCTTGGTTTTTTTGCTGCATTGCATGGCCTCGACTGTGTTGTGAAATACACATTGTGTACCATTAAATTTGTGAATTCTCCCTCATCAAATTTGGTTCAATAAAGGCATTTTCAGTATATCCGGGTCTCTGGATGAAAAGGGAACTTTTCCATCATTAACCTCTAAGTAATGTATATTTTGTACAGAAAATATGTACAGTTTATAATTTCTTTTTAAAATGTAATTTTATACCATTTCGTAATTTTGGACTGTTTTAAGATCGTTGCAACTTAAGAAGCACTTTGTATTGCTCTATAAGAGGAATATATGAGAGAACAGAGCCCATGATATAATTGTATAAGTGCTGACTAGTGTGAGGATGTATTAAGAGGCTGTGAATTGGTGTAGATAAATACTAGGATGGTGAAAGAAATTTTTTAAAACAATCTGGCATGCCTATATCCTTGGTTCTTTTAGTATTGTTTTACCTTTCAGGTGTACATATTAAAAAAAAAAGAAAGGAAATACTTGAATCTGTTTGCTTTTTGCCTTCTCTGCAAAAGCATATTCTGTTCTCAGTGTGGATGTACATTGGATCCTAATTTGATTGCTGTCCTCCCTTTCCCTTACAATGAGTGCTGAAGAGTGTTTTTTTCCCACAGGGGAGTGTGTACCTGGTTTTTATTGATTATTTTTTGTCTTAGATAAAAGTTTGTCAGTTAGTGGTGGTGGGGTTTTGCAGGGACAGAGGAGCTGTGCTCCAGCCCAGCTGCTCGTCTTGAGAAACATGTGGCTGGTGCTCTCATTAAATTGGTTGTAGCTTGCTCTTACCTTTGCTGTACTAATCCTGTCCCTGCCTTTGTGCCTGAGAACGCTTCATATTCCGAGTATGAGCAAGGCTGTGGTGTGATCCAGTGGACGGTATTTCCATGGAGCCCTGTTGATCCCTAGATTTTGTATCCGGTTCAGTGGACCTGCCTACCCTGTGGTCGGAGGCTTTTTGTTATGCATGCATCCTAATTGTTCCTTCTGTTGGCATTGTACGTAGACTGAAGGGGCCGTGCACCGATGCAAATAGCCCTTCTAATACCTTGCCATTTGCATTATAATGGCTGCATAAATATTGCAGCACATCTCAATTCACTCACTGCTTTGACTGCTGGGCTTTAAAATAGGTTCTTTCTGTAGCACAGATCTTGTTCGTGGTTGGTATTGCTTTGGAGAGGGGTTCTGAAGTGCATCTTTATTAAATAGTGAAGCCTGTTTGTGATGAGGTGCAATTTTAACTTAGCCATGTTCTAGTCTCCCACTCCTTCCAGCCCACAGGTTGATACATGCACTTGGAGGCAAAAAGAAATTCAAGCTTGAGCAGTTCTTTACTAACTATTTCTAAACTCACTATATTTGGGGTTGCAAAACATGTTTGCTTAAGATTTGGTTCTTCATTAATCCCAGAATTCCCGTGGATGTCTGTGAGAGTATTTTGTGCATAAGGAATGTGAAACATTGTGCCACCACTCTTTTGGTGCTGAACCATTTGTTGGCTCATAACTAACTATACCAGAAGCACCCAAAAATTCCTTTGAAAGTGTGGATACAGTGATGTGACTGAAAGCAGACACTGTTCTTGGGAACTGGTGGCAGGTTGCCATCACCTGTCTGTCAGAAGTTTGCTTTACAGAGCTGTTAAACTGAACAGTGATTGGTGTCACCTACTTGACTTTTAGTGATTAGTAGATGCACAGAGACTTTTTAATATCATCACAGGGTGCCAGCTTTTAAAGATGTGAATTGATTTCTTGTGGCTGTAGTCTTGTTATTAATGTAATGTGTCAGATTTTGGGAAGGGTAGTGCATGAAACTATTATTTATAATTTTTGGCTAGTCCGTTCTAATCCCAGGCTTCACTCTGCCTTGTGTGGTTTAATGTGTGAGAACTGCAGCAAGAAAGCTCTGTGTAAATCAAATGTTAGTATTTCTTTTTAATATATCTGATGTTAGTAGCTTGTTTGAAGGTATTAAAGCAGTAATAGTTATTCAGGTTAAGGATAAGCTGAATGACCTTGTTAGAATTAAAGTTATGAAAGCAGTTTTTTGAAACAGTAAATGATAGTATTGCAAGAATCCTGAATTTGCCTAGGACTTCTGTATGATGATTAATGATGCCCTTCCATATGAAATATTCTGTGTAGTGCTGCAAATAACATATGTATTACTATAATTCAATATTTTTAACACTTAACCTGTTAAAAAACTCGTGTCTACTAGATATATAGAATAATTATTTATAGTGATGGGCATGAAAATGCAAGATTAATTAATGTTATGTGAAAGAATAGAAAAACCCCTTGAAACCCTGATACCTGAGAACTCTAAGTTGTATTATGTCTATACTTCAAATAGATATATATGGATTTTAATTATCCATCAGATATTACAGATAATTTTAGTTTGGTATATAAAAAATATGGCAAAACCACTTCAGGATTTGCTGTTGTATTTAGATCTGTATTTTCACTGTTTCCATCCCAGCAGGAATTAACATTAAATCAGAAATTGAAGAGTTGTTTCATAACAGTTTGAATGGTCAGAACGATCCATTGGCTGGAAAGAAAAATAAGTGCATTTATTACTTTTATGAAGAAATACCTGACTGGCAGCCAAAACAACCAGGGCCCAATATTTGTTTGTAGCTGAGGTGCAGCAATAATTGTGGAGAGTCAGGCTTTTCTTTGCCTTTTCCTTTCTCTTGCCTGTGTCCCAGTTGTCGAAATCTTGGCAAATAGGGGATTTTTCTCTCTGTTCATTACGAGGCTTCTGTCTGTGACTGGCAGGAGTGATAGTTTGTGTAATTGTAGCATGTGAACTGTCCAGTCTTCTGTGTAATAAGATTTCTCACTGTTGTAATTTTTTTTGATGCTGTTTTGTAACACACAGCATTAATCGTGGTTTTGAGAATTGTCATGGAATGAAATACTCATGTTGTGTCAAAATATTTAAAGCAAAAAAACCCCAAAACCTCTTTTTTACTGTTTTAACTGTTGCATAGATTTTCTTTTAAAACAAATCAGTTCAGGGTGTCACCGTGAGCTTGTATAGCACAGCGGTGAAGGCTGTTGTAAATTTGTAGGTAATTGGCTAAAGCTCTGCATAAGTGCAACTACAGGTGCTGAGTGACGTGTGCTGTGCCGTGAAAAGGCTCAGGTTTTTAGCTTAACTTTTGTATTTTGTTCATGTTAGAACTAATCTAGCAAAATACTGGAGTGTATTCCATCTTCATTAAATAAATCTTATGATCTCTCTCAATTCTTCTCTCAGACCCCTCTCCCCAAACAACCTTCGGCTGCATTATTCTCTTCATTAGATGAGCAGTGGCATTTCTGAAATTGTGATGTTACAGTTTTGTGTTCTTTTATATTCCCCTTCCCCCTCCACTGCTGAAAAGCAGAACTGTTTTTTTTTTTTTTAATTCTAAGGGATAACTGCACAGGCAGGAGGCTTTTGCAGATTGTAAATACCAGCTCTGGTTTAGAGCTGTAGTTACACGGAGTCACTGTGTGTAGCAGAGAGAAATGACTTCACTACAGAACTACATGGCTCCTGGAGGCATCAGGTGGCTTAATATGTAAACAAAAGCCCTCAGCAGTCAAAAATAGATCTTTATAAAAAGAAATAGTGCAAAAAAGTGACCTCCTAAACAAGGAAGTGAAGGGCTACCAGAGAATCCATCTGTGGAGTCCTGCAGAATGCTGATCATTGCAGAATATGAAAGGCTTACCATGAAAACCCATTTTGCTGTTGTTTGATGCAGCACTTGGAGTACCTCACTTTTAAAAATGTTTCTTGTAGGGAAAAGATTGTACAATCAGAGAGTCTAAAGCCAAGAAAAATCCTATAAAATATGCATAATTTGGAGTGATTTGCACAGTTTTCTTACTGAGGGGATGGATGGGTTAATGAAGCCTCAGCTCAAATGTTCTTATTAATATACTAAACCTGTGACAATTACTTTTCTAATAGTTCTTAAGATCTAATGGCTCTTGTACAGGACTTGCAAAACCTAAAACATTCCTTGTTAGAGAGAATTTTATAATACTGGTAGTTACATGAACTGTACTGAATTTAAAATTTTAGATGATTTCATGAAAAGGGAAATTTATGTTAGTAAATAGCATGAATTAATATACCTGTGAACTTCCCTTTATGCAGCAGATTTTGTTTTGGTGAGTCCCTTTAGCTCTTCTGAACTCTTGGTGTGTGGATGATGATTTCAGGTTATCATGCTTGTTTTTCATGGTGGGCTACACATTTGTTTTTTTTGGAAGATTGAAAAAACTGTTTGGCAGCTTTCTTTATAGCATATTGTGTGTGGCAGGCCTAGTTAGGAGGGAACAAAAGTTTAAATATTATACCCATGAGTTACAATTCACACAACAAACACAACAACCTGGATTATTGTTTTCCCCGTGCCTTCAGCCATAAATTTATTTTCAGTGTTTTAGGTTGTCATTAGGCACATTCTTACAGTAGTCATTTCTGTTCTTTCTTCCCCATAAGAAGTGTTCAGATAAATGTTGGTAGTTATTTTGTGCATTTAAACTGTGTCCTGTCTTGTCTTTTAAAACTGTCTCTCTGCAGTCCAGCTCTTTTGAGAAACCCTAAGTCATACCCAGACAGATACTGAGGTTTCAATTACATGCTCTCACTGTAGTATCATGTTTTCTTCTTCTAAACTGAGATGCTGTTTATTGAACCAATTAGCTGTTGGGTGCAAGCCAGAACTTTCTCCTGAAATCAGAATTAATGAATAAACAGATTCCACGGGAAGGTTTTATGCTCTCCAGGGGCAGTGACAGTTAACGTGTGGCAAGGACAGGGTTTGTCTCCCGCAGCCTCGGTGCCCCTGTGCTGCCAAAATCAGTGGGGCAAACTTTTGAGTGTGGATCACACGTTTGCATCATATATTTGATGGTGTGCCTGTCTTGGGCTGTTTTTGAAACCATTCCAGCTCTTCTGTAGTCAGCAGATGGGATGCATACGCCTTCATTAACAAGCAGTTAACTCCGTTGGTACGGCTGAATTTTCATCACGCTCCGGGTCCCTGACTTGGCTCTTTCTGCATTCCAGCTCCCACTGTTTGTTCTGCTCTCTCTAAGAAGAAATCCCCAGTAGTGTTACATGCTCCTGCCCTCCTGTGGTAACCAAAACCCAAATGTTTTTCTCAAAATCAGGTTGTGTAAAAATAAAAGAGAGGAGAATAAGGAACTGTTTTTTTCTCTTCTGCAGCAGCTGCTCACATCACAAGATGTGCGTTTGCTTTGGGTGAAGTGTTCTGCTTCAAAAGCCCTGAGAAAATCATAGTTATTTCTGAAGTTGCTGTTGCAGTATCAGAAAGACCTTGTAGCCTTTTATAGTTTTGAATTAACTTTCTTGCCTTTTTATGTAATATGCACTATTGCTTTTGCATTAGAGGAGAGAAACTAAGGCACAGAAATTATAGGGAAGATTTTCATCAGCAGCCATGGCAATGGGATTGCTCTGCCTTCCCTGGGGTGAGCTGGTGGGAGCTGAAACCCAATTCCAGCATGTGCCTTGGGGAGCCTGCCTGGATGGTGACCCATGCCAGGCTCACCATGGTTAAGAAATGGAGGTGGATCCCAACCCCAAACTCCTCACTCCTCCCAGACAAGTGGAGGATGGAGCAAGGCAGATGGGTGTGAAACCATTAATGCTGGATAGAAACTGTGTTAGATCTGGGAACATGTGCTATGGTAACAAGTAGTCATGTGGCCTGAAAGGTGGTTGTAGTGTGTATGTGACCTCTTGTTTATTTAATGATCCTCTGTATTAATGATGCTAAAAGAAAGCTGCTCTTATCTTAGTTTCAAAGCTAATTGTGTATATAAACTATGGACATACAACCCCAGTCTCTGTAGGCAAATGTTTGTGTTATTCTCAACCTGTAAAAGTCTTGGAATAAGAAATCTGTGTTTGTCACAGCTTTCACTTCTGTGATTTTCAGTGTCTACTGGAACTTTTTTTTTTTTACTTAAACCTGCATTATGTTAGCAGGGAGACTTTCACAGCTTGCACACTGTTGGTTCTTTGGGCTGGCTTGTTGGCTGTTTTTCAAAAATATTTAATATAAACTGATCAGTTGTATACCATGGTAATCTAAAAATATGCTTTAGAGCTGCGTCTCCTGATTTTCTCACTGTTTTGCGCTTCTATGGTGTAATTTTTGGTCACTCTTTGTCTTTGAAGCCACATAATTAACAGTGAAAATACATTACATTCAGTTCCAACAAAAAGAAATGGTCCAGAATAAATTTATGTAATTTTGGCTCTAAAGGTTGTATTTTGTGACACAGGGACAAGTTAATGCAAGGCAAAAGGGTGTATAGAGCCTGAGAACTACTCACTGCTGCTGTTCGTCTTGTGTTCCCTTATCCTGAGGTAACATGAGGTATCCTGCCTCCATTCAGCCTAGTGCACACACTCAGGTATGTGTGCATGCCTGAACCTTTTCCAAGTAACTGGTAATGCCTCCACCATCGAATTAATCTGTTTGCAAGTCTATCTAGAGGTGCAGAGTTTGCAAATAAAAGGGGGAGAAAGCACGGGAGGTTTGTACGTGAGTGCTACTTTCAAAATGCTGTTTCTAAATAAAAATTAATAACACTTTGAACTTTCTCATGCACTTTTTCAGTGGTAAAGCAGTGACGTGTATGTCATGAAGAGTGCAAAGGATGAGGAGCTACAGAGAGTTCTGCTTGGGTTGTATGTGGCTATAAAAGCTCATGGACTGGATTTCAAATTGTCTGTTTAAGTGCAGAGTGTAAAATGACTGCTCAGACCTTTTAAATCTCTTTCAAAAGTAAATTTTCTTTGCTCTGTAAGAAACTTTGTCAAGTAGTGGAGGGTGAAATGTGCCCAGGATATCTTAGTTATGATTTTTATGTAAATTCAGTGTTGTATAACCTTGTTGATGAGGTATGTGAGAGACTAAGGAACTAGTTAACAGGTCTTCTTTTGGGGTGTTGTACTTTGATGGGTCTTCCACATGTACTGAGGTGTAAGTTTATATTCATCCAGTACAACAAATGTGCTGCTCTTCAGTTGCCAGAAGTGAATGGGCAAAACTTGATTAATAGAATATAATTATTTATTCTAGAAGTGTTACTTTTCACCCAGTTTTTGGCTACTTTTCAAGTAGCTACTCCAAAACAAGGTTGTCATTGATCTATTGTGTGGATGATAATTCCAGAACCCCAACATTTAGGATTCGTTTGGAGTCTCATTTTCATTGCTGCCAAAACTTTAATTACCAGCTACCATTCTCTTATCAGACTGTTTGCCTGGTCTGTGTTCTTCTTCTGATGTGATCATGGGCACTTTACATCTGAGACTCCTGTTTGGTTTTGATTATTGTTAACATGCAGCTTTTAGCACTGCCTAGTGCTTGCAGTCTAATGTAAATAAAATATCCCAGGCTTGAAAAGCAATGATAAACGAAAGATCAGACATGTGATCACAGAGCAGACTAATTAGCCAGTGCAAGAAAGTTGGTTCTTTTAAGTCAAGCTTTACATTTGCCTTTAAGGGTCACTCTCAGTATGAGGTGTTCTGATATCCTGACACCATTGTAATTATACCATTTGATATATCTCTGTATCTAAAGGAGGGGGAAAGAATTTGCACTCATTATGAAGTTCACCAGACTCACTTGTGGATCACTCCCAGCTTTATTTTGGTACTTCTGATGACAGGTAGTGGTTCTTGAAGAAGTAATGTGACTTTTATGCAAGTCTGATATTTGAAACAATGTCTAGAAATAATAAATAACAAGCTCCTGATGATAATATAGGTGAGGAAGAAATTGTAACAGGAACAGATGGTATTTTTTCAGCTTAATTTAGATTTGCTGCGTTATCTCTTATTTTTTATTTAACGTTCAGTCTTTTGTATCCCTGTCAGCAGCTTCACATATTATATCTGCAAGCATGGCTGTTATGTTGGACCATGCAGGGCAGCATAGCTTGGTAGCAGCACAGGGTTATTTGGGCAATAAATACTTTGGGCACTGAACTTTTTCTTAGATAAGACTTTGTAGCCCCATCCAGACATACTAATGGCATGGCCAAAGGATGGAGGGGATAGACAATTTTCTGGTAGATTCCTACAGTTATGCTGTGTTTGTAAATATAAAAGAGGAATTGGACCATAAAAACATCCCTTGGAGATATCACCTTCTTTTGGGGAGAACAAAACAAAAGAGTTTATTGGTAAATGCTAGAAGTAGGGAAGGGAGGGTGCTCTGTATGATCATTCTGGTTGCAGCCCACAGTGATGAGCCTGACTGTTGGCATGGATCATCTGGCCTGGATTTAATGGTAATGTTATTTGCTCTGTAAAATAAATGAGAAGTGGGTTGTGAGAGAAGTGAGCAGTAAAATAGCATCATCTGCACAGATCTGACATGAGGAATTTAGGAGTCAGAGGACAGCACACAATGTGCCAAACAACAGAGGCTGTGGTTCAAATCTCTTTCATTCGTGTTTCCAACTGGTAATCCTCACAGCCACAGAACAAATGTATCCTTAGCAAGCAAGAATCATTTTAAATTGGAATTGCCTTCTTTGTGTCATGTCTGAATTTGATCCCCATAAGATGCTGATTTAACATAAAGTGATTCTATGTGTTTCATATATATATATATGTATTAATTTAAAAAAATTAAATTGCATGTTTTTAGCATTTAAGTATACTTTATACCAAGCCAATACTGACAGTAGTCAGACTAGTTGTATTACTCTCAATCTGTGTAAGAATTGCAGAAGCTTTTGGTTTGGTAGGAATTTGTGTGATACAGACAAGTGATATTCAGCTCTTCGGATTGCAACTTGTTCTCCACCTTCTGCTTGAAGAACTATTGTCAAAGAATGCAAGAAGGGAAGGAGGGAGGAATTGTGGGGGAGAGAAGCTGCCCCCATTTGCACAACCTTATGTCCAAGAATCACAAGAGCTGGAGGCTGGTGGGGAGGAGAAGGTTTCATCAGGCACATGCTAATCTTTTAGCCCTGCATAAAAATGGAAGACTTGATGCAACTGGTCTGTTATGTGCCTTGCAGCAAAGCAAGGGATGGAGAAAGGCTTGGGGCAGGATGGAGGAATAGAGCACTGGCATGTTGTGCCTTGCTGGGAGGGTGGCATTGGCTGTTGCAGAGGTTACAGCAGTTCAGGTCCTGCTCCACACATCTTTCTTATCTAGTTGTGTTGTCCTGCCTGCCTGTCTGCTACTGCTGTTTTGTTGTTATTCATGTACATTGTCATATTTGTAATTCCCTGCAGCCTGTACCCAGTGCTCCTCTCTCACTTCAGGTAAGTGCTGATGGTTGTCATCTCTTTTACCTGTACCTGTGTTTGCTTTCTTTTCCTGATCTGTTTTCCTTGGAAGTGCCATTCCTGTGGTTTTTCTTCCTTTCCCACTATTTTGAGAATTGTTCAGTAAAAAGGTACAAATAGGTAGCAAGTGTTTGTTAAAATTAGTTAATCAACTTCCTTGTTAAACTGTTATTTATTTATTTTTAGAGGTTCAGTTACCTCGACAATGTTTCAGTTCTTTCTTCTTCCTTCTGTTCAGGAGCTCTTTTCTCACATCCTCAGATATTTTCCTTGTATCCTCATACTGTTCATATATAAATATAGTACCCTCATTTTGAACATATTGTTCTGGAGCATATTGTCATACTAAAGTTTGTTCAGTCCTTCTAGTCAATTTGTGAGTCTGTGTCCTTTTCCTGCATATGTGTAACACTTTTTGGATCACACTTGGTTTGAAAAGGGCTGACTCTCTTTTAATCTGGATTGCTTCGACCTGTGCTGCTTATGTGAATGTCACTGGGGTGGTTGAAACGCTTCTCCCCTGCCTTGTGCATCAGTGCAGAAACTGAGGCTCCATCACTCTGGTGAGCTTTGGTGGAGGTTGGATGTGGAAAGGGTCATTCTGCAAGGAGCTGGGACCAGTCCCTCACCTCTGCAGTTCAGAGAGGAGCAGATGTGGGCAATCCACATGCACTAAATCAGCTGTTCTCAGCTGGCACAGACTAGTGCAATCCTCTGGTCAATTTATTTAATATGAACAGATTTTGCTGGAGGGCAGCAGGTCTGGTGAGGCGCTGTGTTGTGCCTGAGGTGGTGTAAAGATTGCATTTTTAAACGTTCACTAACAGATCAGATGATTTCTTGCTGTGTTATGTAGACATTTATAAATGACATCTCTGCTTTTTGTCTAAAGCAAAGTGCAGTAAAGTACAAAAATGTCATTCAGTGTAAATAGGCATACAGTACAATTTTGTTTCTACTTTTGTTAGGATAGTGATATGAACTTTCATATAGCTCTAAGCTAGCCTGCTTTTTGGTCAGTTTTTTTAGATTTCTGTTATTTAATTTTTTTTGAAAGTGGTGAGGTAAAAGTCTTGTTGTTACATCATATTTGTACAGTGTTGTTTAATTCAGATTGTGTATCTAAATTTTTTCTGAGTCTTTTTTCAGATTAACATTGCTGCTACTTTCTTCTTTTACGATACACAAGCCCTTCAAGTGTGCTAAAGGATTGTATCACTGAGCTGATTTTTGATAAGCAGAAATTATGTTTTTCACTGTTTCTAGGAAAAATGTCATTGGAGACCTTTTGTTTTTTTAGAAAAAAAAAAAGGATGCCTCATCCGAACAGATTTTGAAGAATCTGCTTGGAAGCAGTCATAGTGGTTTTCTTTTTTCTTTTTTCTTTTTTTTTTTCCTTTTGAAGGAAAACATCTTGTTCCTGTGAAGATACCCAATTTATCATGCATTTTTCAGAATTTTTAGTATCTGTGAAAGAAGCTTTTAATCAGGCTTATAGTTATGGGCAGAATAGTATTTAGTGCTGTTTGGAGTCTCTTGGGTGTCAGGCTGGGACTTAAGGTGTTCAGGTGCTTCAGGCTCCTCGACAGTGGGGGTGATCATGAGGAGTATTCATGGCAGATCTGGACACTTCTTGGTTCTTCCTAGGAAGGTGAACAGAGCTTTCTGTCTCTTCCTTGTTTGTTTCAGTTTTATCTTCTATCCTGGGAAAGAAATCTCTGGGATTATTTTGGGAATCTGTAAGAATGTGGAGGAACTTGCAATAAATTCAAATGCTATAATTTTTGTGGGTTTTTTTTCTAATGCTAATGCACTCAATGTTGAATGAGGGGAAAAAAACATGTAAAAAACTAAATAAAAGTACTCTTAAAGAGTTATGAAAATTAAGTTTGCAATATAAAGCAGTCAGAGTTAGACAGGTGTGAATGAGGGGTCTTCCAGTGCTTTAGTTGACTGTGCTTGTGAGAGTGTGCTTAATACATCTCCAATCACTACATACTCACTAAGACCCCTTCTCCATGCAATGTGTAGAGCAGGACAGGTGCTTGTTGACTGATTACCTTCTCAGTATTTTTATATCTGTGATACTCTCTTATGTAGAGTTTCTTATCAGCTGCTTCTTGCCCACCCCCTGTGACTCCCCTCCTGTCCTTGCTCCAGCTCCTGCCTGTTTCCCAGCTTGCCTGTGCTCCAGGCAGCAGCTTTTTCTCTGCCTGGCTGCTGTGACCCAGTGGAAGGTGGGAAGGGCAGTAGGAGGGTGTTTCAGCTGAAAGGAAAGGCCTGTTTGGCCACTCTGTTTGACTTGCTCTGTGGGAATGCCTTGTATCAGAAGGTGTTGGCGTGTAGGAGTTGGAGGTGAAGCAGGCTCAGGGTTTATGAAATACTCAGCACTTTGTTGCCAGAGGAACTCCTTGCAGTTTTCTCATTAGAGTTTCAGAGTGGCCAGGAGTGAATATGTGGTGAAAGTCATTGTGGCACCAGACATTTTAGTAGATTTGAAGTCCCTAATGTAAACTAAAAACACCATAGTTACGAAACTGGTGTTAGGATTACCTTTAGCAGGAACAAAGCAGTATGCTTTTACCAGATGTGAGTCTTATAAAGAGCTAAGCCAAATAGCTTACTTTTCCCTCTGTTCTTATGTCCCCTCAATGCCCCACTCTCTAAACTCAGAACAACCCAAAAAACCCCAAGGACTGGCAGGCAGGTGCCAGTAAACATCAGCTTTGAGGAGTGAAGTCTAATAAAGATAAATATGATTGAAGAAGCCTTTGCCACAGACCACTGGCTGTATAGTGTTGTATAGTGTTACCTACAGAATGCTGTATAATGCATCTGTTTGTTTAAATATTACACTGCTTTATGTCATTGTGTTTGATTCTGTTATACTCTATAGGGAAAAACAGTTGAAAGCTTTGAAAGAGGCTTGGGAGCAATTTTGTTCTTCATCACCTCCTCAGGGTGTGTAATGAGCCCACATTTCTGTGGTGCTGTTAATTTACAAAGTTCCCCGAGGTATTTGTGAGTTGCTTTAGCTTCTTCAGCTGTGGCTGAGCATCGTTTCAAGCAGCACTGTGGGACAGTGGGCTGTGAATTGGAACGTGGAAGCTGTTTGACCATGTGCAATAATGCAGCACACAAAGGTAAGGACAGGGAGGGAATAATGCAAAATCCAGTTCAAACTGCAGGGAGAGTCTGGGTGGGCAGGAGGCAATTAACCTTAGGAATGTAGGGATTAGAAATGAGTCTCTAGCTGGAGCAGACACATGTAACTTAAGAAAAACTCCATTTCTCTTTGTCAGTTTGTAGTTCTTGCATCTGAATAAGAATACTCGGAGGGCAGCAGTGGTCTGTCACATCATGTCCAGGAAAGTGATTGCTGGGAAAAAGAGATGAAAGTGTTTTAGCTTATATGTAGTTATCTGAAATGCAGCATTTGGTTTGTACTCTTGTTCTGTCTGTATTCTAACTTGGACTGAATCAGTTTGCTTTCATCGGGTAAGGTGCATTTATCTGTAAGGGTCAGATTACAAAACCAACCAACCAAAGAAAACACCTCACTGGAAAAAACATTGATTAAGCAATAATGAGGGAAGATGTGTAGGTANTTTCATCGGGTAAGGTGCATTTATCTGTAAGGGTCAGATTACAAAACCAACCAACCAAAGAAAACACCTCACTGGAAAAAATTGATTAAGCAATAATGAGGGAAGATGTGTAGGTATTTTTGATTCAGAATATCCTGCATTTGTTTTGGTTTCCTGTAATATTTAAATATATAATGTAAACTTCTGGAAAAATATGCCATCCTAAAGAGAACACCTTTGTTCTGATCATTGGCTGATCACTGGGCAGTTTTCAGATATTTAATTTAGTTGTAATGAAGCAGAAATGGACCCTTCGATGGGGGAAAATTTGATGCTGATTATGGTTATCTTTTCTTGAAGAATGCTTATCTGTTCAAGGAAGTACTTGTTTTCTGAGAACAAGTCAGATGCAAAATGTGTTAATGAATTTTTAAAAGTGAGGTGTATAATTAGAAACTCGTGGGGAAATATATATTTTTTTTGGACTTTGCCAGACACTTGTATATCATCCAAACTCACAGTATTAGTCAGAAAGTAAATGTTACTGCATATTTCCTTTTCTATACCTTAGTTATATTTAAACTAGTTGTTCAATAAAACAAATATATCCAGGCTTTTCTCATCTTAGCTGAGGATCAAGAACTGCAAATAATTTTAGCTAGAAAAACCCCCCAAAATGAACAGGGCCCAGATATTGTTCAGTGCCGAGCTGCGATAATGTAGTTATGGTGGTTTGGATTGCTGGAACATAGAAAGTAAAGAGTCATCACTCCTTTCCATGTTCAGAATTGCACTAAAATCTCATCCTAAGTTAATTTTTAGATAGGCTGTTTTCCTAGCATAGTATTCTCTGCAAAAGGATCTTTTGACTTACAGAGTCACTAATTATGGTAGAGAAAATTCAAGGAACTTAGAATCATCCAGCACTGAATTTCATACAATGGTCACAATTACCACATATAAGCATGTTGAAGAAGATGAGCAAACTTTCTACATCAAATTCAGAGACAAAGAAACAAGGAGAATTGCTCCAATACACAAGATTTTTGCTTTTTTGGTAGGTAATTCTGTGTTGCTGGTAGAAGCCAGAGTGGAATGCTACCCTAGAGAGTAATGGATCAATGTTTTATTGCTGAGATGAGTTAGTGTGTGGTTTGTACCAATTTCTGTAGGGTCAACATAACCTAATTTGTTGATAGTGTAGATAATTAGTAGATAATATGTTACTCTGTTGTTGCTTTGTGGGTTTACTTTCTTTCCTGCCCATCATTCTTGTTTTCTCTCCTGTTTGGTAGGCTTTGTTTTGATAAGTTGTTTGTATTGCTCAGAGGAAATAATGAAGAAAAGAAAAATACTTGATGCTGGTTTGAAGTTTGTATCATCTCCCTTGGTGGGACTGGTGACATTTGCTGTCAGGTTTGTCCCAGAGCTGTGTGTGACAGGCTGCTTCCTTTGTTCATAGGAACTGTTGAGGGATCCAAATGGTTGTGCCCGAGTGTTGTGTACTGGTAGTAGTGAAGTTTTATTATAGTGGAAAGCAAATTTTTGCTACAGCAGGGTGATCTTTATTCAAAGGAGGGGATTGGGTGGATTGGAAGCACTTGTTCTCGTGGAAGGTTGTATGGCACTATAGATACAGAATTCATAGTACACAAATGAGAACTGGGTTTTTCTAGACTGTTTAGAATAACTTTTTTTTTTTGTGGCATATTACAACTGTCTTAAACCCATGAAATTTATTTCATCCAGCAAGTTACAATCTTCAAATTTTATATATTATTCAGGATTACACAGCCTGCTGATACAGCGAGTTACCATGGAAACAGAGGCATGCAGCTCAAAAGGTACATGCTGGGGGGCCACACATGCAGAAAGTACCTTTTTACATATTAAAATAAGCTGCCACATCGAGTTAGCGGAATTCTTTGTACTTGCTCTTGGAGTCTATTTCTACAAAAACATGAAATGGTATTTTATAACTTGGCCAAAAACTAGCGGGCTTTTTCCTGTAAAGGAGAAAGAGAAAATACTTCATAAAAATAATGTTGGAGCACACAGAATGAATCACATTCTGTATATTTTTGTACTTGCTAGGTGAGTTCAAAGGCAGGGCACAAGAGATTATTTTTACCTCCTAGGAACTTAAGGCATAGGTGGCTTTCTGTCTGCAAGCGTGGAGCCTTTTTGTCCTGATAGCTCTGGACTTTGGTACGTGACCTGGCATTTAGTGCAGTCAAGTACTTCCAAACAGCAGCAAGTCTGGCGACCAGTGAGGGAAAAGATGGATTCCAAAGCTTTGAAACAGGCAGTAAGGTCTGTGTGCCTGCCTGTGTGCTGTGGAAGGGCAGGGCTGTGTCAGAAACTGGGGTGGGATGTCCTGGGAGATACGCCTGGCTCTGCAAACACAAACCCTTCAACCACCAAACATCTCGTTCTTATTTATAGTAACTTCAGGTTTAATTGTGCATAGGCTTGTAATTAGGTGTCTGCAGTTGTAGATGTGAATGCAGATTTAAGACACCACAAGTGTAGGGAAGCCTTCAGAAATGGGCTGGTTGTTGCCCCCTTGGACTGACTTTGTTCAGTTATTCCCTTGACCTCCCGCTTTTGCTTGAACGCAAGGCTGGGTTATGGTTATGCTCAGCTGTTCTGCAGCCGTGGAAGCAGCAAGCAGTCAGAAAGGGTCTTGGCTGCTGTCCCTTGGCAGATGAAGATATCCTAAAGGGCTTAGTGGGGCTGTCAGAGTCCAGACTCCTCACTTGCCCAGCTCCACAGGCTGTGTGTGCAGGGAGGCAACAAGCTGCTCCCTCAGTGTGAGAGGGGATTAGGGCAGAAAGTGGGGCCACATCCAGATATACTGAAATCAGGCTACATTGGGAATCTGTAATCTACCATCTGCTGGCTGTTCACTTGCAAGACCGAGATGAATTTAATGGTCAGCCTTCTCTCTGGAACAAGCCAAAACAAAGAACCATTACAGTATTACATCGACCATCCAGTACTCTGAAATAATAGAGGTTCTTCCCAAAGAAGAGAAGGTGTCTAGCTGGAATATTTCAGGAGCACTACTTTTTTTGAGGTAGATGAAGAGGTGTTTTTGATCTGTGGTGGTTCCTGTGCTCTCTCCATACCTCTGAACGAGGTTTTTTGTTCAGAGGAGCTGTGTAACCGCCTGGTGACTGATTCAGCAGTTTGCTCCCAGCTGGTCTGTGGTGGCTGCAGTGGCAGAAGCTGAAATGCACTTATGCAGATGAAAATTCTGTAGGTCAGATGTCTGAAACTAGCAAATTGTAGGAGAGAATATGCTTTGTTTTCAAGTGACTCGTTGGCTTAAGCTGTTTGGGTTTCCAAATGACAGTAGTGACCATGGTTTTTTGGTTTGGATTTTTTTTTTTCCCCATATGTGGTATTGAGAATGGAAAGTCATTGTAGCTGCTTGGGCTAAGCTTTAAATTTCATCCATCACTTATTGATGTGTTCATGTTTGTGGTGTAGTGGAATATGAAATGTTTTTGATATATCCCATGCTATTCTAAGTAAATGGTAAATGCTTCTAAGAAGGTAGATTTTATTTTTTCTGTTTGTTGTTTTTTTTTTGTGAGCAGGTGTTGTTGCAATTACTAGATAGCCTTTGAACCCTGCCTTGTTGTTCAAAGCCACTTAGGGCTGACTAATCAGAATTTCCTACATCAGAATTGCAGTCTCAAAACATTTTCTTTTTATTATGTGGAAAAATCATTGTCTGCTTACTCCAGAGGGTCAGGTATGGGCTGATTCCTGATTTCTTCAGCATGTTTAGTATTAGGAATGATCCTCTTCTGTTATTTGGGTTAAAAAGCCCTAGCTGTGGTATGTGCCCTCTGGGTTAAGTTTAGTACAAACACAGAATGAAGAGGGGGGAAAAAAAATTCCTATTCCATGTTAAAATTCTTTACTACATATATAATTTTGTCTTTCAAACACTGTAGATTTCCTGCTACATTGCAGAAATAAATTTCTGTTTCATTTGCATGTAATGTATTAGGCTTTAGTGAAAAGGATGTCTGATATATCACATGCTCAGAATATTAGAAATATTCGTGATTTGAAGTGCCTGGTTTGTTTACTGAAGCACAGAATGGGAACCAGTGAGGGTTTAGGTGGAGCTGTAGAGTGACCATGTTGTGAGATGATGTGCCAGGAAGATTTTCCTTTGACAGGAAAGAGTGCTGTTGGTTAGCCTCATCACTTGAGAGGGAAGGATTTCTGCTGTGGGAGGATTTCCAGTTATTTTCAATTAATGATTTATTCTTCAAGACATCCCTATGAACTTAAGAGGAAACTTGCATATCCTTGCAAGTCACCAGGCACTTTAACTCATCCTCTGACAACTGATGGACTGCTGAGAGGATGGCCCCTCTGAGGGGGTCTCACCACCCCGGGGCAGGAGCAGGGAGGCTTGGAGAGGGACAGTGGTGCTGTCAGTGAGGTGAGCTTTGGCCATTCCTGCTGGCCTGACCTGGGATCTGGGCACTCTGGCACCAGTGCAGCCCTGGCACAGTGTTACATTAGAGTGCTGCGTGCAGGCTGCTTCTAAGTTTGCTCATGCAAAATCTAAATTAAAATGTGTGGTTGGGGCAAAGTCTTTACTAAGCTGTGAGGTAATATTGACAGTGGATTATTTTATTGGGGCTGAGGTAGAAGAATTGCTCTGAAGAAGGGTAGGAGACAGTTAAGTCTTTTACAGCCTTCTTTGAATAGCAATTGGGTGAAAATCTTTATCTCGAGCCTCATATTGTATTAGATAGTGACCAGGGAAAATCAGTATTTGTACTACCAAATTGCAATGATGAGTTTAGTATTATTCCTAAAATCATAGACGTGATTGTTCCTACATTACCACACTTTTAATGAAACATTTATTGCATAATTATTTTAGGTTATATTGCTTAGAATAACTGAAATCTCTTCTTAGTTACTTGTACATATTAAAGAAATAATTAAAATATACAAGATCAATGTGTTACTCTTTTCCAGGCAGTAAGGAAGGTGATAGAGTTAAGGCTGAAATTGTTTCTGTTTCTGAAGTTTCATCAGTTACAGTTGACAGAAATAATAAATACATCTGGTTTATGTTCACCAGACATCAGGAGGAGTGAATCCAACTCTGATGTTCGTTATTTATAGCTATTTACAAATATTTTACTTTCAAAAAATAATATTCGGAACAGGGAAAAGATTATTTTCCTTCACAAAGTTTTATTTTCTGTCATATACTGTGCCAAGTAAAGAGTCTTACTAAATTTTCCAAGTTCTCCAGGACATAATAGTTAAATGTTTTTATGTCAATTAATATTGACAGGAAGTCAGTTGGAGCAGCACTGGAAAATGGAAGTAGTTGGCAGAGCTGGCTAATTTCACTGAATTTCCTTTTCCTAAAAATATCTCAAAAAGAAGCTCTCCTTTGGAGATACAATGAGTGCTTGTTTCACTGTAGTTTAGAATTGATGGTGACTCTTGTCCTTTAACCAAAAGGGCTTGAAAAATATGAATAACCTTTTGAAACATATTTGGCTTCCTCTGTAGTAGATGTCATTATACTTGTGCCCACCAAAAATTGACATGTGTGCTTGACTTGATGGGTGTGAGTAACCCCATCAGTTTGAATGATTTGCAATAGAAAGAAAAGTTCTGTAGAGCAGCTTTTGTCAAGTTGGGCATTTCATTTGTATACGTGTTGGTGGGCTTGAGTTCTGAGCATTGTGTTTTGAGGGATTCCCAGTTTTGTCTCAAATCTCAGTCTTTAATGTATGAAAGGGCAAGATATTTTAGGCCTGCTGACTGAAAGAATACAGGATCAAAGATGTATTCTCATCTGTATCACATGCAGCTGCATTAAAAATACTTCTATATATAAGTTGCAATGGCAAGTATTAGAAGTTATAAAGTTATAAAATACTAGAAATGAGATGAGTTTCATATAGTTGTGTAGGTCCTGTGCTGCCTCTGGTGATATGATACAAGAACACCACACTGTACTTACAGGACAGTCTAGAACAGTTATTTCACTGATTTGCCAATTTATTTGACAGATTTGGCTAATTTTGGGGGTAAGTCAGTGNACCAAATTGCAATGATGAGTTTAGTATTATTCCTAAAATCATAGACGTGATTGTTCCTACATTACCACACTTTTAATGAAACATTTATTGCATAATTATTTTAGGTTATATTGCTTAGAATAACTGAAATCTCTTCTTAGTTACTTGTACATATTAAAGAAATAATTAAAATATACAAGATCAATGTGTTACTCTTTTCCAGGCAGTAAGGAAGGTGATAGAGTTAAGGCTGAAATTGTTTCTGTTTCTGAAGTTTCATCAGTTACAGTTGACAGAAATAATAAATACATCTGGTTTATGTTCACCAGACATCAGGAGGAGTGAATCCAACTCTGATGTTCGTTATTTATAGCTATTTACAAATATTTTACTTTCAAAAAATAATATTCGGAACAGGGAAAAGATTATTTTCCTTCACAAAGTTTTATTTTCTGTCATATACTGTGCCAAGTAAAGAGTCTTACTAAATTTTCCAAGTTCTCCAGGACATAATAGTTAAATGTTTTTATGTCAATTAATATTGACAGGAAGTCAGTTGGAGCAGCACTGGAAAATGGAAGTAGTTGGCAGAGCTGGCTAATTTCACTGAATTTCCTTTTCCTAAAAATATCTCAAAAAGAAGCTCTCCTTTGGAGATACAATGAGTGCTTGTTTCACTGTAGTTTAGAATTGATGGTGACTCTTGTCCTTTAACCAAAAGGGCTTGAAAAATATGAATAACCTTTTGAAACATATTTGGCTTCCTCTGTAGTAGATGTCATTATACTTGTGCCCACCAAAAATTGACATGTGTGCTTGACTTGATGGGTGTGAGTAACCCCATCAGTTTGAATGATTTGCAATAGAAAGAAAAGTTCTGTAGAGCAGCTTTTGTCAAGTTGGGCATTTCATTTGTATACGTGTTGGTGGGCTTGAGTTCTGAGCATTGTGTTTTGAGGGATTCCCAGTTTTGTCTCAAATCTCAGTCTTTAATGTATGAAAGGGCAAGATATTTTAGGCCTGCTGACTGAAAGAATACAGGATCAAAGATGTATTCTCATCTGTATCACATGCAGCTGCATTAAAAATACTTCTATATATAAGTTGCAATGGCAAGTATTAGAAGTTATAAAGTTATAAAATACTAGAAATGAGATGAGTTTCATATAGTTGTGTAGGTCCTGTGCTGCCTCTGGTGATATGATACAAGAACACCACACTGTACTTACAGGACAGTCTAGAACAGTTATTTCACTGATTTGCCAATTTATTTGACAGATTTGGCTAATTTTGGGGGTAAGTCAGTGTCATTTGCTGGGAAGACTTCTTGCTTGGACACCTTACACTATTGGAAGCTGGTGACTGAGGGACTTGTAGGAAGAGAATGGGTGGTGTCATGAATCACAGTTCTAACCTGGCTTTTGTGCTTTCTGGGACTTTTTGCACCTGAAATAAAACTAAGAGGGAAAGAAGGGTTGCTGGGATGTCAGGGGTAATGAATCCTCATGACACAAATGTTCCTTTGTGGCAAAGGAGTTCACTGCTTCATGGATAAACTGGGGGAAACCCAGCTGGTACCTGCTGCATGGTGGGACCTTCTCCTCTTGGGAATGTCAGCCCTTGTGGTGAGCTGAGGAAAGGGGAGATACCAGTGACTTAGGGCTGTCTGTGACTAGAGAACAGGGAGTATATTTTGAAGGCCTGCTGCACTTAAGCTCGGCTCTGAATTCTGTGTGTTAGAAAACATGTGTGCCTGTGGCTTCCCTTCAAGTTGACGGTCTACTGGCATCCTGAACTGTGAGGTGATGTGGCAAGTCTCTGGTCATAACCCTTTGTATTGCTCTGAATTTTCTTGATACATTTCGGATACTGTTTTTTTCAATTTTTATCCTTCTGTATAGCAAAATATTTTTGTTCCTTACCAGCAAATGAAATATTAACCTGGCATGTTGAAAGAGGGAGTGCCCCCTCCCTTTTTTTTTTTAACGTACAATTAAAGTCACTGCTAATGAAGGCAGTGAAATGCTTGCAGACTATTTGGAGCACTTGCACTGCTGCATTCAGCAGTACTAATCTCCAGCCGTCTTTCCTTTCTGAAGCTCTTTTAAAACCTTCAGCTGTTGTGCACATAAAAAAAATGAAAAAAAAAGTCTCTTGGTGGCTCCTAAATTGGTTTAAATTGAA
>VYZS01032299.1:0-12457 GCA_013400695.1 Neodrepanis coruscans | reverse complement strand
TAGAGAGGTTGAAATGGCAGCAGTAGACCAGCACGTGGCTCTTTCCCAGCACTGACTTTGCCCAGGGTTTGAACATGAAGAACTGGCTGCCAGAAAATGAGGTGTTTCTGTGTTTGAGGTGGACCAGACCTTTACATTTCCTCCAGCTGCATTATGAAATTTGGGCTCAGCTCTCAAAGGGAAGGATCCAGATTTTACCATGGGCCTTGCTCTTACCTCCCTTGCTTCTGTTGGCTTGCCTTGATTCCGAGTGTTCTATGTTCCAGAGGCAGCAGAGCCTACCTCTTCTGTCTCTTCCAGAAACCACTCATGTTTTACTTATTCAAACTGAAGTGTCTTCAACCGACCACGTGAACAAATCCCACAAGATCCCAAACATCCTCACTTTCCTTCTAAACAGCTGAGAAGTAAATGGTCGGATTTTTTTTGAACCGAAGTTCACGGAGGTAGAAGTTGGTGACACTCTGTAGCAAAGAGCCTGTTTCAAGAAAAAACCAATTCTGTGGGATCAAGAAACCTGCTCTTGAACAGGGTCCTTCACCATTCCATGACATTCTGGGTGGCAACATGTCTGTTGAATGCAAAGACAAGGATTTGAACAGTTATGAAGAGGGACTTTTGACAAGGACATGCAGAGATAGTACAAAAGGCTTTAGGCTGAGAGAGAGTAGATTTAGATAAGGTATTAGAAAGAAATTCTTCCATGTGAGGGTGATGAAGGACTGGAACAGGTAATCCAAGGAAATTGTTGATGCCCCATTCCTGGAAGTGTTCAAGCCCAGTTTGGATGGGCCTTGGAGCAACCTGGTCTAGTGGAAGGTGTCTCTACCCATGAGAAGGGTGTTGGAATGAGGTGATCTTTAACATCTTTTCCAACACAAAAATATTCTGTGATTCTAAGAAGGATTTGAGCTGGTTAACATGTGATTGAAGACAGAAACTTTTGTCTGATCCCAATGTATTAATTTTCAAGGGGGAGTCACTAGGGAAAAAGCCAGGAGAGTTCAGAAGATAACAGGCCACTAAATATATTCCAGCACAAAGCTGACAACAGTTAGAGACACATGTGATATGCCTCTGGAATTCTAGAAGGGTTGATTTATCTTGGTGTTAGGCCTAATATACTTAAAAGCCCTTTATAAATAACCCAGGACCTTTTGCACTTGCTTTTCTACAGACTTGCTTTGTTTATTTGACTGGTTGAGCTGGGCCTGTCATTTTTAATGAAAATAAACTCCTTGTCAGGAACTTTTTCCTTCTGGGACCTTCTGAAGGACACATAGAGCATTTCTGTGCTTCTCCTCTGCTTCCCAGCAGCCTCCTTAATTCTTATCTTTTTGGCTTATGAAAGGCAAGGCTGTGTCTGGGGACAGGTTAACTGAGCTCCTGTGGGTTGTGTTTCTTCAGGCCTGCAAAGCTGAATCATAAAAATCATAGAGTCACAGAATAGTTTGAGTTGGAAGGGAACTTAAAGACCATGTAGTTCAACACCCCTGCCATTGGCAAGGACACCTTCTCCTACACCAGGTTTGCTCATGGCCATATCCAACCTGTCTTTGAACACTGCCAGGGATGGGGCATCCAGAGCTTCTCTGGGCAAAGAATTCTGCATTTGTTTTTTTTTAAGAGGTAGGCACCCAACATTCTGATAAGAGTTCAAAATCACCCCAAAGGACTAAGAGGAGGGTGAGTGAAAGGCAGATAGGTATCCTTGCTCATGGTTTGGAGAGGGTGAAGGAAGGTAAATTCCACCTGTCCCCTTGTTACCTCATCTCCTTCTGGGTATTTTGGGCTGCAGAGAGTCACCCCCATGTCACCACAAGGTTTGAGGAGGAAAAGAGAACAGTGGACAGCTTTATTCTCTGAAGAGAGATGAAGGAGTGGAAAACTGCCTCCTGCCCTGCCCTTACAACCACAGTCACTACATCTTACACTAGAGCATGATGACAAGAAAGGGTCATACCCTGAGTTGGAAGGGACTCACAAGGATCAGAGTCCAACTCCTGGCCCTGCACAGGACAGCCCTAAAACTCCCACCATGTGCCTGAGAGTGTTGTCCAAACGCTTCTTGTACTCTGGCAGCCTTTGGACCATGACCACTTCCCTGGGGAGCCTGTTCCAGCCCCCAACTACCCCCTGGGTGAAGAAACTTTTCCTAATATCCAACCTTAACCTTCCCTGGCACAATTTCATGCCATTCCCTCAGGTCCTGTGGCTGGTTACTGGACAGAAGTAATCAGCTGATAGAAGTGACTGGATTTACCACATCTACATTTATCACTACATTTTTTTTTTCTCTTCTGCTCCATGATCTTCAGGTCACTTCCATCTGGGATGAGTTAGTTCATTTTTTGCTGTACAGCTGTTTTTCCCCTGCACTTTGCTCAGCTCTGGCACCAGCGTTTCTCTTCTAACAGATCATTTGGATCAGCAGAGGGAGTGCAAGAGCAAGGAAAGGAGAAATGCACGCACTGAATATAAAGGGGTTTGATCTCCTGAGGTGCTCCATGAGCCTCGTTTAGAGATGAACAAGAAGCGACCCTTCTGGCCACCTGCTGAGTGAGTCCTGCATTTTCACACACAAAAGAGACATCAGACATTCTCTGCAAACTTTTTTCTCCTGGTGGATATGAGAAAATCTCCTGATTGTATTGCAGCAGCAACAGCACCACAAAAAAAGCAAATCAGAAAGTGTGAACTTAGAACCCAGGTTAAAAGGTTTTCATATAGATAGTTTAGAAATAAACAGCATTCCCATAAAAAAAAAAACAAAAACCCAAACCAGAAAAAGGAGTAAAAACATTAAAATCACCTAGTCAGCTACTGTTTCACCATTTAAGAGAGAACAAAAGGGATGAAGGGCTTTGTGCTAGCCAGCAACGTGACTTGGTGACCCTTAGTTTGGCAAAAACAAATGTCTTTGTTATCCAAAAATCCAAGGTCCTCAAATCTAGTACATTGCACAAGGTTGCATTTAAGCACCACTGAGGCCAAGGAGATTGAAGCACACAGCTGAGTGCTCTGCTAAACCAAAGCCCCAGCCTGTAAATATTTGTTAACTTAGTCCAAGAACATAGGGAACGCAAATCTTATAGATCCACCAGTCAAGGCACTCAACCTTTTTGTTGTTTAACTAAAGAAAAAAAAGACTTTACTATTCAAATATCTGCCTTTCATTTATCTTTCCCCAGTAATTATTACTCCAATAAGAGAACACTTCATATGGCCCCTCTAAGTCCAAGGCATTATTCCTTATTCCATTTGCAATGGAAGAAACCCAAGAACCCCCCCAACAAGAGCATTCAAATTGTGTAATTAAGACAAAGGCTAAAAAAAATCTAAGGCCTTTACTCATGTCTATCTGCCTCATCAAGTGGTGGGACCATTTTTTTCAATGTCAGCTCCCCAAATAATGGCACAATAGTAATGAATACAGATGACTTAAAGGAGAAAAAGACCTGAGTCAACACTCACAAAGTATCTCATGGGTTTCAGTTCCCATTACCCAGTTTGACATGGTTGCCCATGAACATCCAGCCCCACTTGCCAGCTGAAAGGGTAGTTAGATGGTGCACCCAGCCTATGCTGTGCCTGATCCCAGGCTGGGAAAGCCACCTTCTGTTCATTGGCACTAATAAATGCCCATCAGGAGACAGCTTCTAATTCTCCAGTCTTTGCACTCACCAAGGAATATTTTAACTGAGACACACTGAAGGTCCAAGGTGAGGTGTATGGCTTTAGTAAAAGTAAGGTATTTTCAAGACGATGTGGGGCTCCTCTTGGAGTATCTCTGGTACATCCTCCTAAGTCTGGAGACTGCTGGACTTCTTAAAAGCCAGGGTAATTGCTTGGTTTGGCCCTGACAGAGTTCATTCAAGAAGGATTTGGTCCAGGTATTCTAAAGGCAGCAGCAGTGAAGTTATTTCAAGAACAATCTTCTGTAACTATTGTGACAGCAATAACTCTAACTATGCACAGGGTCTGTCCACCATCCCTAGTGAATCTGTTCTCTTCCAGGCTGCAAAAGACCCTCCTGCAGACCAGAGCCCAGGGAGCAGTAGACCTATGCCAGTAGCAGCTTCTTACCCCTATGCTGGCACCATCTGGAACAATGGCATCCCAGGGCTGTTTTTCTTAAACCAGTAGATTTTCCGGCACCAGTTTGCTATAATTGGTTGCAATTCTCCCAGAGCCCAGAGTAGCAGATTAGAAACACTGAAAAATATTAATTGCAAACCTGCTGTGGGTGCTGGGCTTCCTCTGAACCTACAGCAAAAAGCTGAGACCCCTTGGCTGTCAAGGGCTGGGGAAGACCTTGTCCATACAGATGGAAGCATGTGGAAAGCTCTTTAGCTTCTCTTTATGTGTGTCTTCCCACTGTTGTGTCTCAGAGCCATGGTGCTGGAAGGTTTGGTTGCCCACATGGGTGGCATCCACCTGAGCCAGGAAGGCAGGAGATGTGGAAGACAGCCTCATGACAATCCAATTTGTGTGTAAGTGACCAGCCTGGACATCTTCAAGCCAGGAGAGCCTTGGATGTACCTTGGACTCAACCAACAGAAGCCAGGGAGTCTGAGATCCTATGATGATGAGCCCTGGTGTCTGGACAGCCTGAGATGAACTCCTAAGCCATCACACTATGTGAGCTACTCAATGCTCACAGCCGCCCTCAAACTGCCCCATCCTGAAGGTCAGTGCAGCAGGCTCTGCATAACCACATGGCAAAACAAACACCACTTGCCTGTTCCCAGGAGGTGACACTCCAGTGTCTGGCCAAAGAAAGACATTCTATGTGAGTCCTCCAGCCAGCCCTTCTCCTGCCTAAAGCCATCCCAGGCTTGTTTCTGTCAATGGGCTGTGGCAAGGAGTCCACAACCAACAGCAGTGACCCCAGAGGACACCAGACTGATTGTAGGTGGCGTGAGTGTGGAAGTGTGGACTGCAGAAGTGCTTGTTGCATCCTTCTATCCCAACAGAAGAAACTTCTGTCTTGCTCTTGTAGAAGATCTGGGCTGGGTCTGTAGTGCTGGATCAGGGCAAATCTTGCTTTGTTGTTACTCCCACTCTGAGGGACAGACCTGTTTTACCACTCTCACATTTCCTGATATGGGATAATGGAGGTTATCAACAATGATCGCTTGATGTGTTTAATAGGCCTACAGTTAATTATATATCTTTTCTTTTTAGAGAAACTCATGATAGAGAGCTGCCAGCATGACTGATGTACTTGTCATGCACGTGGCCTGCCTGGGAGATGGTCATGTTGGCCTTGTCCAAGTGTTGTTTACTCGGACAGTCTGCTCCAACTGGAGCTGAAAGACTTGCTCCCAGGTGCTCTCTTTTATTCTACTTAGTCTTTTTTATTCTCTTTAGCCTTTCATTTTTCCCCACTGTTTTCTGCAGGGAGGTTAGTGGGGAGGAAAGAAGTGAATTTGTCTTGGCATGAATTACATCCCTTCTACCTCCCAATCCAGGGATTTTGCCTTAGGGCCATGCCCTGATTGTTTCATGAGGGGAAGCCCAGGCTGTGATGGTGCCTCACAGTTCCTGAAGAGGTCATTGATGCACCACATACAGCTGGGCCAGCACTGGGCTTGGCTAAGAACAGCTGGACCTATCCATGTGTCACAGCCATTCCTGTTTAGCCAGCCATTGCCCACCACAGCCAAGTGAAATTGTGTCCCCACAGAAGGAGTCAGGCTGCTCCAAAAGAGGAAACTGATTAACCACCAGATCAGTGGCTGGTTCAAGGCTACACCCCAAGCCTCCACCCTTTACCATTTTTGTATCCATGCCCTCAACCTTCTGCCTTCTCCTCCAACTCACAGTGATGTTTGCCTCCTGAGGCAGCTGGCAGGACCTAAGATGACTCCACGAGCCTCCAGCTCTGAACAAGGTGTTCCAAAATGTAACCATGTTCTGCAGCTCCTCCTTCCCTCCCCAATCCAGCCTCTGGTCCTGGCCTAGGCCCAAACCTGAGTCTCGCATCTTCTGACAACCTCTCTCACTTTTTATTATAGAGGAAGTCTGGTGCAATGGGAAATGCACCATAAACCAGAGCACAACTGTACAAGACTGTGAAGAAACACTGCAGCCAGAGCTGAGAAACGGTCAGGAACCCTTTTCTTCCTCAGAAGGGGATGAATCCACAGCTTGTCCACCCTGGACTGCATCAGGGATGGGCTCAGAGCAGTTTGTGCAGGTCTGCAGAGAAGACATTGTTCTTTATTGCTCCGGGGGCTCATGGTCCCCAAAAATATGCCAGTCCAGTGACAGTTTATGGTCTCCCCAAAGTGCCAATGACAGAGAAGGGTTGCAAGACACCAGGGAAGGCTTTGCAAACCCAGTGGGGATCCTCTTGGCACAGCAAGCTGCTTTGACACCACACCCCAGCATTTTTCCCTTGTTTTCCTAAGGAAGTAAGATTTATGTGAATAATCTGGGCAGTTCTAACCCAAACTATGCTGAGTAGAAGAGGCCTCAAGGAGATTTTGTTCTGTCCAGATTTGCAGGGGAAAAGCAACTCCTGCCCTTGGGACTGTGGCACCAAGAGGACAATCCCTTGTGCCTGGAAGGATGGAGGGGAGATTCACTAGTGAACAAGTGGGCTGATCTGTGCCTCTCTATCCAGAAGGATGTGCCTGAGGGACACGATTCCATCCAGAGGGACCTGGACAAGCTCAGGAAATGAGCCCTTGGGAACCTTATGAAGTTCAACAAAGTCAAGTGTAAGGTGCTATTCCTGGGTCATGATAATATCTGATATCGATTCAGGCTGAGAGATGAACAGATACAGAGCAGCTCTATCAGGAAGGACTCAAGGGAGAGGCTGGACATGGCCTGGCCATGTGTTCTCCCAGCCCAGAAACCAACCATGTCTTGGGCTGCATCCCCAGCAGTGTGGGCAGTGGGTCGAGGGAGGTGATTCTGCCCCTCTACTCTACGCTGGTGAAACCCCACCTGTAGTATTGCATCCAGCTCTGACATCTTTCGCATGAGACAGACATGAACATGTTGAGATGGGTCTAGAAGAAAGCCAGAAAAAAGATCTGGGAGCTAGAGCACCTCTGCTATGGAGACAGGCTGAGAATATTGGTGGTGTTCAGCCTGGAGAAGAGAAGGGTACTGGGAGAGCTTGTTGTGGCCTTTTAGTGCTTAAGAGGGAAAATAAGAAAGATGGTGACAGACTTTTTAGCAGGGTCTGTAGTGACTGGATAAAGGGCAATAATTTTAAAATAGGAGTCAATTTAGATTAGATATAAGAAAGAAGCTTTTTACAAGGAAGATGGTAAAACACTGGCACAGGTTGCCCAGTGAAACTGTGAATGCCCCATTCCTGAAAGTGTGCAAGGCCATGCTGGATGGAACTCTGAGCAACCTGATATAGGTGAAGATGTCTTTGTTCATTGTGGGAGGTGGGGTTAGACTAGATGGCCTTTAAAGGTCCCTTCCATCCCAAACCATTTTATGATTCTGTGATCCATGGGAGCCCCTCTACCTTGGTTCCTGTCTCTGCATGGACACCCCAGCAGCTCCAGACATAAAAGGTATTGCCTGCAGCCTGTCCTCCATCTGTCAGCTCTCCCAGATGGAAATGTGCATATATGGTCAGCCAAGCCCTGCCCTGGCTGGAGAGAGTGGGGGTCAGTGGCAGAGATATGGAGGTACAGTGAGCAGGAAACATTGGGGTGGGCTGGAAGCATGGAAAGGTAATAAAGTGGGACTGGCTGTGGGTATGAGGTGGCACGTTGCTGATACATCAATCTGCAAGCATGGACTCCCTCACGCCATGGAGAAGAGGGCTGACAGAAACACCACACAACCCTATATTTTGCCGTTATCCTGCTCACAATCTGCTTGGCTTCACACCCACCCTTCATGTACCTGGCCCCTTTCCAGGCTCCTGTGTGTCACACTGGTGCCAGGGCTCACACTGACAGCCGCCACAGCTGCTGGTACTGGGGTCTGCATTCGGCCCCATCCATGGCACACTGGCTTTTAAACACCCTTCCAGTCTCCTGTGATGGGCTGGATCAAGGCTTATGGAGGGTTGGATGCTGGGCACTACCTCTCTTGGCTGTTCACAGCAGAACACTCATTTCTATAAATCCTGTTTGCAATTGCAACAGCCTGTTTTGCAGGAGGGAACACTGTCACTGAAGTAAACCATGAGACCAGGTGGTTCTTCAGTCATCCTGTCTACCAAACCATGGTGGTGTTCGGTGTAGAGTTCCAGTCCAGCTGGCAGTGTGAGTCCATGCTGGACAACATGATTGTACCCATCCATGGTCTAACATGGGAGAGCTCATGGCATCTCCTTCTACCTCCAGCAGGACTGGGAGGCCAGGCCAACCTTTTCTTCCCAACCGGAGGGCACAAAACAAATGCTCCATTCATTAGGGTTCATTCCCCATCCGGGGGGGATGGCTTATTGCCATAGTAGATTACGGGGCTGGGCAAGCCTTGGCTGCCTGTGATGGGAGGAAGAGAATTGAAAGGGAAGGATGCTTGGATTCATCCTGCTGGGTTGTCATCTCCCCCCTGGATTTATCACCCACTGCTAATGAGAGGCAGCCGGCACTGTCTAATGTGGATGAGCCCTGGCTGCGTGCTCACACGCAGGGAGGGCACGGCTCCCCACGTCCTGGCAAAGGGCTCTTGGATGCTCCAGATCAGCTCATCATGTCCTCAGGAGTTCGCTGAGCTGGGGGTGGGGGGAAATGTGAGGGACAGCAAAACCAAGGCAGGCTCTGCCGGGGCAAGCACAGCCCTGAGCCAAGCTTTCCTTCTGGCAGCCGGCACCAGACATTCGCAGGGGGATTATCTTTTCTTTTTTTTTTTTTTTTTTTTTCTTTTCTCCTGAAGTGTCTTGTATGGTCTGTAGAGGGGAGAAGATTATTTAAACCTGATGTGTCCCCTCTGGTCCTTCTAACGCTGCCAACTCCACAAGGCTGCAGATGCTTTTCCACCTTCGCTGTTCTATCTGCCAGCAACCGCCGTTCCCACCCTCCACTGGGCCAATCCCCAGGACCTCCTTGAATGGAGGCAGAGGAAGCCGCCCACACCACCCCGAGGATCCCCCCATTGTCTCCTTCACCCCTGGGAAGCACCGATGACAAGTCAGGGCTGCGACTGCAGCAGGGAGGGGAGGAATCTCGGACGGGATGCAAGGAGCGGGAAGGACCCGCAGCGTGGTTTGATCTGGCAGCCGTGTACAGACAATAAAAGGTCAGGCTGCAGAGAAGCTTGTTTTGTTATTTTATTTCCCTGGCTTTTGTTCAAGGCTGTGTCCTTAAGGATGGGGATTCTCTACGCTGGTGGCAGGCTGAGAGCACGGGTGGGCGGCTGGGTCTTTGACTGGTGGGGTTTTTAGCATGCAAATGATTTTGCTGAAGCACAGGTTGAGAGAGGAGAAGGCTGGTGTGGGTGTGAGTTCAGGACAAGGAGGTAGTGGAACTAGGCACCAGGATTAGTCCAATATCTGAAGCACCTTCTCTTTCACACTGAAGGTTTAGAGGTTTCCAGGCGACCCAGAAGATCAGGAAGTGAGGCACATGTTATGGAGGAAGCTGCACATGTGGAATAAAATGAGGACAAACAACCCCAAGCAGAGGCTGTGTTAAAGCAACAGGAGGGTCCATATGGAAATGGTCATGCAGGGTTTGAGGGTGTGGTTCAGTGGTCTCAGCAGAACAGCGGCTTCATCCTTGAGTTTGGGTAGGGTTTGATGTTTTAGAAATGTTGCTGGTGCTTCCTAATCTTCCCAAGGCAGGGACAGCTTCCTAAAGCTATGCATCCTAAAGGTCTGCATCCTTCAGTGAAAGGGTGGTCAGACACTGGAACAGGCTGCCCAGGGAAGTGATGGAGTCACCGTCCCTGGAAGTGTTCAAAAAGATATGTAGATGTTGCACTTGGGGACATGGTTTAGTGGTGAACATGGTAGTGTTGGGTTAATGGTTGGATTTGATGATCTTAGAGGTCTTTTCCAACCTTAATGATTCTCTGATTCTATAATCACATCCAGCCTGATCCCTGCTGTCCCATAGCCTAAGGGTCAAGAACCACAGCATACTGCTGTCATACGGCGGGGGGGGTGTGTGTGTGTGTGTGTGGGTCTGCAGGGTCACTGTGCCTCTCCAACAGCTCAGAGAGGTGAATTAAGATCTCATCGGGTGTATCCTGCCAGGCTCCACACAACCATCTCCTCTCCTTAGCCACTGTGTAAGAAGACACAGTGAGCCCCCATGAGTTTAGGTGCTGTCACTATACCTGAGTTCTACCTGAGTTTCCTAAAAACTTCAGGATGAAATAAGGAAACTGGTTCTTGGACATAGAGCAGCTGCTTCAGCCTCATTGCAAGCAAGTAAGCTCAGTTCCTTGAAAGATGCAAAGGCACTGATGCATGGGCCAATGTCTCCTGATCTTCAGTACCATGCTAACATGGTGCTAAGCCTCAGGAGCCTGCTGAGCAGCTCAACTGCCTTTGTGGGCCAGACATAGCTAATAATAACAGGCTAATTGTTAATAAAAACAGTCTGATCTAGATTCTGATTCATGAAAGCATAAAGAACAGAAATATATAAAATACCGGTCAGTGTGGTTTTATGGAACAGGGATCTTGTTCTACCAACTTGATTTCATTCCTTTAGATCCTAAGGTTGGTCTATAAACATAACTGCATATGCAACATGCTTGTAAAGTATTAGATTTGTACAGCATGGCATTCCAGTGGGGGGAAATGCACCACACATCAGTACAGCATATGTTGAATGAGCTAAGAGTTGGCTGTCTGACAGATCTCAAAAAGTGGAGATGAGTTGGGAATCGCTAGGGCCTTAATCTGTTTCTTCAGTGGAAAATCCTCAGCTCAATGCTGGATAGCCTTTTTCACCAGAGAGCTGGAAATAAAGGTGAAATTGCTCCTGAGGAAGCTGGGAGGGGAGAAAAATGAGGTAAGAAAGGACTGACACACAGAGGGACCGGTAGGTCCCTGTTAGTATGAAGGNTGAGTAAGGGGTACATATAGGGAAGTTATTTAAGTTATTAGATTTATTAATTATTAAAAGTTATTCAGTTATTAACCCTGAAATCCACATATGACAAAGTGTGGATGTTGAAATCCACTGAGAAGTTGTGGATGCCCTGTGCCTGGCAGTGTGTTTTGGGGCTTGGAACAAGCAGGTCTAGTCAGAGGTGTCCCTGCCAATGGCAGAGGGGTTGGAACTGGGTGATCTCTGAGGTCCCTTCTAGCCCAAACCATTCCATGAACCCATGACTCTGTGAAACTGGGTACAATATAGTTCTGGTGTCCACACTTTAGAGAGAATAATGAATTATCTCTGTGAGGACCAGGCAGTCTAGACATAATTCCCACTGCAGCCATGGACACTTAATCCTAACAGAAGGAGCTGGAGGAGACAGGTGCAGTGTCAGGAGAAGGTACATGCCCCAAGGGAAATATCTCTCTGGAATCTCTTTCAGTGACCCAGTTTTGCACCCTATGCGCTATAAGATAATCTTTTCTTCTCTAGGATCATCATAGGACTACAGGATAATTCAGGCTGGAAGAGACCTCAGGAAGTCTCCTGCTTAAAGCAGGGCAGCTATGGGGGGCAGACCAGTTGCTCATGGTTCTATCCTGAAATATTCCTAGAATGGAGACTGGATAGAACAAATTGAGGAGCTGCAGCCAGAAGGACTAGACTTTGCTTCCCAGATGTGTAACTTGGCTTCAGCTGGGGTAGTTACAGACATGTGTCTCTCTGCATTACCCGGCTGTGTTGTCTCACTCAACCCGGCAGATTTGCAACCCAGACAGAGCCCCAAGATGTTCAGCCGTGAGTTTTCGTGATAGCTTTTTATCAGAGCCCTTGTTCTGAGTGCTGAGCATCCACCCACAGAAAATGAGTGCCCTGAACGGGGCCCCCCAAAACCAGCCTGGCCGTCCTTCTCTGTCACCCACGGCTGCCTGAGTGCTGCAAAAACAAGCCGGCGTTGTTTGCTTTAAAGATCAAAGCTCATTTAAATGCATTGCTTCTCCCTGTCTCCACCTGATATCCAGACAAGATGCCCTGGCTTAGGTGAGTCAGTCCCTGGCTGAAGTCAGCCGCAGTTATCTCTGCGAGGCGGAGGCAGCTCTTGCGTCGTGCTTCTCCCAGCGCCGAGCCGTCAGGTCTCTAATCATCTCCCGCCCCCGGTCCTTGGACCGAGCCCCAGCTTGGCCGTGACACGTCCCTGGAGGCTGCCTGGTTGCTGTGGGAGAGCGGCGCAGCCTCCTCTGCTCTGCGAGCCCCAAGGGAGATGTTGCAACAGAAACCAGCACCTACAGCCAGGGAAGGGCATTTTCCACAGCCACTGCCCTTTGCAGGGAACTCCCCGGCTGCGTGCGGCACATTTAGCTCACCAGTGGGATGCGGGAGAGGCTGTCAGTTGAGTTTTTCCTATTTTTTTTTTTTAA
>VYZS01032288.1:1145-23136 GCA_013400695.1 Neodrepanis coruscans | reverse complement strand
AATCAGGCAACATTTGGGACCTGTCTCAAAATGCTATAAAGATTATGGTGACAGCAATGAATTAAATCAACACAGAACACAAGTTAAGGATCTAAACATTGCATCATAAATACAAAATATAGGACTTTCAGGAACAGAAATGCATGTGATATTATTCCATTTTTTATAGGAAATACTAAATTACCCAATTTCCAGGCACATGGCGGGACTCTTGGGGGTTTTCCTGTGCAGGGCCAGGAGTTGGACTTCAATGATTCTTCCAACTCAGGACATTGTGTCGTTACTGTCACTTTTTTTCCTTTCCTTCTTTCAGATGATCACTCAAGAGTGAGATTGCAGCTGCTGGATGGGGACCCTCACTCTGACTACATCAACGCCAACTACATTGACGTAAGGCTGTTGGACATCCCCACTGTGACACACCCCCGTGACAAGTCTGCTCAGGAATGTGGTGCCTCTGACACAGGGACAGACTGTTGAGCTGATATGAGTGACAGCTGAATGTTACACAAACACCATGTTGTGACAGGGAGAAGGTTCTCAGTCTCCACTTTATTTTGTCTGACCAATTTGGACAGATGGAGGTTTCCTATGTTTGACAGATCCACCAACATAAGTGGNCCTCGCCATTACATTGCAACTCAAGGCAAGTTCACTCTTGTATGTCTAAATATTTGTAAACCCACTGTTGTTTTAAACTATTGTAGGAGTTATTTAGAGGGCAATATCACCTGTTTTAGTGAACATCTGAAAATTTATTATATGGGCAATGAAGAATTTTCCAAGATCTTTAAGGCCCTCAAGCACAAAACTACAGCTAAAGGAAAAAAAATATGCCACAGACTCAGAGCTGGGAGTACAATCTAGAATGTGTCCTTTGTGCATGAAGAAGGGGATTAAGACTTCATTGCTGGCTTGTCCCCACTGAAAGAACAAAGGAAGATATTAGAATAAAACTATTATTTGAGGATTTGTGGGGATAGGGAATACAGGAAGGCAGAAAAAATGGATGATGAAGTGTGGGCAAGGTGTGTGAATTGAGTCTATGGAAAGATTTCATCTAAAATGTAGAAAAGGAAGGAAATAAGGTGAGAGAGAAGCTCTAGGCTGATAAATTTCCTGTGGGCACTGACTGTTTTGCTGTTGGAACCTGAAATTTTTCCAGGGAAACTTCAGAAAAGTTCATTCATTTCTGAATGTTTACTTTCTCCTTCATAATCAATGAATATTGAAGTGTGAAATAGAGGAATTTTGGTGCTCCATCAGGTTCAAATTTCAATAGAGCCTTAATTACAGGTTCACTATAGGGTGCATCCATGTCCCATCACTTCCACACAATTGCCTACTGGAGCCATCTCCACTCTCTACTATATCACTCTCACCTCTGCTGCCACTGTGCTTCAACCTTAAATACCCTCTGTGAGGGAGTGTCTGAGCAATTAGAGAGCTCCAGGATGTTGGTGTCTGTCACCCTGCACCACAGAGGGATGCTCTGAAAGTGGGAGCAGGATCCTGTGGGAACAGGACAAAGGCTGGAGAAGAGCTGGAGGGAGCTGTTGGCTCTTTCATTCAGTACATTCTCTTGAGATGTCCTTTTGTCTTCTCTCCTGCCCCAGGGCCGATGCAAGAGACGGTAAAGGATTTCTGGAGGATGATTTGGCAAGAAAACTCTGCAAGTGTTGTCATGGTCACCAACCTGGTGGAAGTGGGCAGGGTAAGGTACCACTTTCTTAAAGTGTAAAACCAGACCTGTGCTGGGTTTAACACGGTGCTGCTGCTCAGTCAAGCTCAGCAGTGAAATACTTTGTGCTTCCTGTAGTAAGGAAATAAATTCAGTCACTCTGTTTTTTTACCTAAAATGCTAGATTTTGTACTACTTAGCTGCTTCCCTTCTAGACTAATAAAGATCATGTTCCTGCTGTAAGTCTGGGCTTTGGCAGGGTTATACAAATCTATGCTAGTTCAGAAGCTGTCTCCTTTTCAATACAGAAGGAAAAATGTACTTCTGTAATAATTATTCTTTATCTGATTATTTAAATACTTCTCTAAAAATCCAGAGGGGTGAGGATGTGAGGCTGGTGCTCAAACTATAAACGGACATCTTTAAATGACAGCCCAAAGCTTGGGTCACTATTACATGGTGGTTTTGGTTGTGCACAGCTGGATCCTGGGACCACTCAGTGACACTGGAATCCCAATCACCCAGCAATTCACTCTGTTGGACTCAGGTGAATCACAAGTCTCTGTGTCAGCACAAGGCAATTTCCAAAGCCCACAGTGGGAGCAAACCTGGATAACTCAGGAGGTGTACTCTTGACTTCAGAGAATAAGAAGGCATCATGTCTGGGGTGGCTTTCCCCAGCATATTCTTCCCTCTTTGGTTTAGACACTTTCTTGGCCAGAAAGTGGAGTTCATGAAAAATTGTGTCCTGTTGTTTGTCCCTTTCTATTGCTTTGGTACTAAGAAAAATTTAAATGATTGTTCATTCACAACCATTAGTAATTCAAATTTGATTTCCCTTAGATCTCATGGTTGAATGCCAGCTGCTTCTGTTCATTTATTGTTATTTATTCTATTTTACCTTCTACTGACACTTGAGTTTGAAATAAATGCCTCTTTGTAAGAGACAACAAAAACCACAACAAACCTACATTAATCATATTTAATATTTATAAAATCCCTTTCAATTATGCCTGGAACTGGAACATGAAACCTGCTTTGCAGCAGCTAATTGCTTCAGCTTTTAGGTGCTGTTCCACTCTTTCATGTTCGAGCATTTAATAACCTGATAGTCTTTGTTAGCCTAAATATTGCTTCTGGAGTTTTACAGCCTTGGCTTTTATTTCTACTGTTAGTTTTGCACATGGCTTTTAGAACTGGCTAAGCTGGGATATGTTTACCTGCTCAGGAGATTTCTTTCTTGAGCCTTAGTTGAGGCCTGTCACAGCTGGTAAAATGCCAAGTTTGTGTCCACATTTGATAAATAAAGCTCAGAGTCAAACAAATTCAGTGTATCTACAAGTATCCCACAGTCCCCCTGAACTGAAGTTCTTTGTGTAAACAGAGAGGATTCAGAACTACAGAGCAGTGGTACAGATTTTTCTCAAAGGGGATGCTGGTAGTGGCTGCCAGGTACATCTGATATATGGGCAGGTCATGTGTTGAAATTCAAGGAAGACTAAAAAAAAAGAACTAAATGCATCCTTTGCATTTTTATTGACAACAGAGGAAATTTTAAAAAATAATCCTCCCTGTGTTTTCTATGTATAGTAAAGGAATTTTGATCTAATTTATACAGTTAATTTGGACAAGGTCTGTGCATCAGAAGAAAGCTCAATTTGCATTGGCTTCAGCTTGAGAGTGGAGGAAAATGTAGGTCAGCTCTGACTCAAGCTGAGCTGGTTCCTCTCAATATTTTCTTTTTTTCCCCAGGTAAAGTGTGTTCGATACTGGCCAGATGACACAGAGGTCTATGGAGATATTAAAGTCACATTAATTGAGACAGAACCTTTGGCAGAGTATGTC
This sequence comes from Neodrepanis coruscans, assembly GCA_013400695.1. NCBI lineage: Eukaryota > Metazoa > Chordata > Aves > Passeriformes > Philepittidae > Neodrepanis > Neodrepanis coruscans. Next base: position 19,610 of record VYZS01032288.1, on the reverse strand, counting down.
ATACGCACATTCACTGTCCAAAAGGTAAGGAACTCTTCAGTCAGCTGAAACCTTGGTACAGCACTTCATTTGTGTTCAGAAATGGGAACTCTGAGAAACATATCCAGAATGCTCTTGGAGATGGGAGCTGTTACTATTTGGACAGGTTTCACTTTAGAAAGCTAAATTTTTGACAGAGATTCCATTTTTGGACAAATGATTTTACAGGAACATCTTGATGAAGCCACAAAAGTGGAATCTACAGTGCATGAAGTTTAAATGCATCCAAAAGCCAGCAGATAGCTGATGATATGCCAGGAATAATAACTGTCTTGTTTCACAGTGGCAAATAGCAGATGAAAAAGGTACAATTAAACCGGATGCCAGGTAGGGTCCAGAAATGAGAATATAATAAAAGCAGAGTATAAAAATTATCCCCAAATAGACAAGAATTAGAAGACTTTGTTATTTGTAATTAAAAATTGGAAGCCTAAGTGTCAGATTATTCCAGGTCTGTCCAAATAACTTTCCAGATACTGAGTAAGTCGTTTTAAACCTTTTCCAAAATTCCTGCTAAGTGAGCTCCAGCAACACTGGGAATATTGTTTCATTTTTCATTAAATCGTTGAAAAACTTGATGGGAAATACTAATGCTAAAATCTGACAGGGTAGAGGACCTGCTTCTGTATTCCACCCACATTTCCTGTATGAAAAAAACATCAAAGCTCATGGACACTTCGGGTTACCCTTTGCAGGATATATATAAGAGGTGTTGATTTTCATGTACCATAACTTGCTTTCACCAGAAAAGCCAACTGATGTTTCTGGATACCACTCTCTGTCCTTTCTACCACCAGCTGTAATCTCAAACTGAGAACTTTTAGCAGGAGGTGGCAGAAAGTCTGCTGGTTTTTGGGATATGCCCACTGTCTAGGTGTTCATTCCTGAGGCTGTTGCTTCAGGATTTGTGAGTAACTTCTGGGTGGTTTATAGTGACCCACAGGAGGTGGATAAAGTATGGTGTGCTGAGGCTGTGGTCACCTTTGGACATTCCTAATGAGCTGGGTTTGAATTTGGGGGACACAGCTTTGAACTGGGAACTAGTGCCCACCTTCACAGTCCTCAGGTGTCTGTTTCCCACCTCACTGGTAATTGGATCTGAGCTCAAAACCTCTCAGAGTGAAATATAACATCAGACACATTCCCATGTGTAGTGAGAACTCAACACTTGAGGGAAAGGAGCAGGCGTGGGAACATGCTGATTGGAGTCTGATGGAAGAAAAATAGAGGCTGTGTTGTCTCCTCAGAAAGGCTACCATGAGATCCGAGAGATTCGGCAGTTCCACTTCACCAGCTGGCCGGACCATGGCGTTCCCTGTTATGCCACGGGGCTCCTGGGCTTCGTGCGCCAAGTGAAGTTCCTCAACCCCCCCGAAGCAGGACCCATTGTGGTGCACTGCAGGTATGGGAGCCCTTCACCTGAGCCTCTCCTCCAGCAGCTTTTTCATCTTGTTTCTCCTTGCCTGGCGATAATCAACCACGCTTTCTCTGCTTGAGGGTGTAATTTTGGGGCCTCACCAGGAAACTCTCTCCTAAAGTGGCATCTCTGGAGCCAAGTTGGCACAAATTGGAGGTGATGGAAGCAGGTCAGAGAGGGTATTTCAAAGGTAGAAAACTTCCTGGTGTCCTATACGCAAATATCAGAGCTGGGAAAGTGGTAAATATCTTGGACAGCCATTCCAGGCTCAACAAACCTCACATGGCAGAAGGGACAATGCTTACAAAAAGGGAATTTTAAAGCAACTTTGCTTCTGTGACCCACATGAGCTGCAGCTCAGCTTTGTACTACCATCAAAGGTCTTATCTGGTTGAGTGGAAGTGTCCTTTCCCACAGCAGGGGATTTGGAATGAGATGATCTTTAAGGTCCCTTCCAAAACAAATCATTCTATGATTTTATGTTCTGAAATACTAGTCTGGCTGGGTCTGGCTTCCAGTCCTTGGACACCTTGGCTTCCTGAAAGCCCAGGAGATGGAACTGGAGTGTCAGGCTAAAAACCTGCCCAGAACCTTCCAGCTAGTAAATAAAAGGAGTTAAATGGCTTCAAATGCAAGGAGAGGCTTTGCTATGAAACCAGCTACATGTGCAGGGCTCAGGACATGTGTAATCTAAAGATGTGGCTGGAGCACACGCCTAGAGAGCTGAGCTGGCTGCCCCAGAATCTTATCCCTAATCAATGCATCTCTAATACCCACACTGTGTTTTGAGAAAGAAAGCGAGAATACATCCCACAGCTACTTTAAAAAAGGAAAATCAATTATGTCTTATTTTAACAGGGTGGGTGTTTATTTTGTTTGGGGTTTTTTTATAGCAAGCAATGAATCAGTTTTGTAATCAAATACAGCTAAGCCTGAGTAGCTGAAAGAGGGGAATTCATTTAGAGTTCAGGGCCTGAGTTTGTTACCTTGGTGCCATGACATGGGTCTGGCCCTGGAAAGTGTCTGGACCTGACTCATTGTCACCAGGAAAGCAAGGTGAGATTTTTCATCCTTCCCATTTTAGTGAATAAATGTCATTTCCTCTGTGTTATTTATCTACTTTGGAATTTTAATGACTTGCTTTAAGTGGTAATTACCAAATTCTCCCGATGCCTGGCTGGAGAATATCACTGTTCGATATTTATGGAGTGCCAGGATCCTCTAAATATAGAAATGTTATAACTATTTGTTAAAATTCTGAAAAGCTGAGAGATAAAGGGAGAGGAAATGCCACTTACTCATTAAAATTCTGCAAATGAAAAATATCTTCTCTCTATTCAGCGGTTGATTAATCTGGTCCATTAATTTATGGTCATTCATATCTCCTTTGCTTTCGGCTCTGCTGGAGTTTTCATGCAGCTGAAGTTTCCCTGATTTGAGCAGAGTTTTCCTCCTTCCTTTGAGTAACGTGGAGAGACCTTCTCCTCTCTCTCTCCTTCACACCTAAACAGTTTGGATGATTTCCCGGGAGGGAAGGAGGACATGATGACACCACAGTTTTGCAGGAGATGGCCCAATTCTCACAAGCAGTGGGGAGCTCTGAACTGAAGGTTTTGAGCAGCCTCAAGCTCCTTTCTCTGTAGTTTTACAATCCATAACTTGAAATCACCCTCCTTATGACTCAAATGCCTCTGCATTAAAAAGGGAAAAGAAATGTCTGAGGTGGAGGACTGAGCCCATTTCATCATGCACACTGGAGTAAATGTGGTCATACCTTTGAAAGAATCCCATGCAAGAAAATCTCTGGAATTGTGTCTGCAGCCCAGAGGACACTGTCCCACAACCTGTGTGATGAGAGGTGTGCGGGTGAACAGACCTGCAAAATCATAATAATTTTTCACATAGAGTAATTTTTTGTTGATGTCCAATAACACGAAACTTTTCTTTCTGCTACCTGAGTCCGTTTCCCTTTCAAGAAATGCTGTTTCACCTCACTTTTTTAATCCTAAACTGATTTAGCTACATGTTAAAATGAACCCGAGCAGGAGCAGCTCCCAGGATAGGACAGCTGTGTCTGTGCTGTTGTTATTTTCTCCCTCACAGAGCCCTGCCTCTCCACACTCCCTTGGTCACCCAGACCCTCATGTTTTAATTTTTTTCCAGTGCTGGGGCCGGGAGAACAGGCTGCTTTATTGCCATTGACATCATGCTGGACATGGCAGAGAACGAGGGCGTGGTGGACATATTTAACTGTGTGCGAGAGCTGCGATCCCAGAGGGTCAATTTGGTACAGACAGAGGTGGGTGCCAGCACGTCTCCCTTTATGAGGTGCTGCTTTTCTGTCAGCTCTTGTGCTCAGCAGGAGCCCAGCAATCCATTAAGTCAGCACTGTCTTGCTCTGTGCTGTGATTATGCAGAACTTTCGGTGGCTGAACATGCCCAGATGTGCATCGAATCACGTTCACTGCCAGCTACTCAGGGCCTCCAAGACAGGAGGGCAAACCTTGAAGTTTAGGTCTGTGCATTGTTGATTAATGTTATTCTCACAGTAGGAAAAAAAAAAAGAGCTCCTGAATCCTCTCATGATTCATTCATAGGAATACTGCAGATTTCAGTAGTACCTCGTGTACATCAGTTGCAAGCTAAACAAACAAAACATCCTTGATTCAAGCTCTAGGTGCTGATTAGGCAAGCTCTGCTTTGTCATGTAGTGTCTGGCAGCTGCACAGACTTCTGTGGAACTGTTACCCTGTTGCATGTGTTTTATATATGTTTTTAACACCTCCTCTCCTGAGGGATGGGACAATAGCTTGGAATGGAGAAGGGCTGTTAACTTCATTGGATTTCCCATATCTGCTTCAGGAGCTCTACCCAGAATACCAAGAGTCCCAGGTGCTGGAGAGTGATCCGTTACTACAGTTATTTCTGTAGTGCCAGGGGAGATTTAGATGGAAAATTTGGGAAAATTTCTTCACTAAATGGATGTCAAGCCCTGGCGAACCTGCCCAGGGCAGTGGTGGAGTCCCTCTCCTTTGGCAGAGTTTAGCAGACGTGTAGATGTGGCACCTGGGGACATGATTTAGTGGTGGCCTAGGCAGTGCTGGGTAATGGTTGAACTCAGTGATCTCAGAGGTCTTTTCTAACCTAAACAATTCTGTGATTCCCTGCTGTTATCAGAGGCCCATTCCTGACCATTGCCTTGCAATTGTGAACAGAAAGCCTTCACACCCAGTTTTCCTCCTCAGCCCACCTCCATTTTGTCCCAACATTCCTGAGAGTGACAACTTCCCATTTTACTTGTAAATTTGAAGTGAATACATGAGACCTCACATTCAGTGATGGATGAAATATGCTCACAAAGCTGTCACGTAGCACACTGTGTAATTTGTCTCCACATGAAACGGAGCCAAATATGCATATTGATCATGATTTAAGAAAAAAAGAAGCGTGATATTTCATGATCTGTATTCTAAATATGATTTGAACATCTCACCCCCTCTTCTGTGCAGGAGCAGTATGTATTTGTCCATGATGCCATTTTGGAGGCATGTCTCTGTGGCAACACGGCCATTCCAGTTTGTGAGTTCAGATCCATATATTACAACATCAGCAGACTGGATCCACAGACCAATTCCAGCCAGATAAAAGATGAGTTTCAGGTAATTTCATATGTCTCAGTCACTGCAGTTGGTGTATTGAAGGTGTTTAATCAATTTCTTTGTGTTATTTTATGACTTCCAGCAGAGCAGAGAAGGAGGACAGTGAGCCAAGGTCTAATTTCAGTTGATTTTTGTTGTTACAGTACTGGAGCAGGCAGAGGTTTGTTTTTGGGCAAGGATTTTTCACCCTTCCATGAAGAAAAAAATCCTTCCCTCCTTCCATGAGGAAAAAATCTTCCCCATCTCTGCAGTAGAGCAAGGGTACTAATTTTCACACATAATGTACTTCTCATTTCAACAAATATTCTGTTGTTCATTTTATTCCATAATTTATGCAGAAACATTTATGCCTCAAGGTTGCTTATTATCCATTCTTGTGGCTTCCAAGTCTTGGCAATCAACTTGTTGACAGCCTTCCACAGAGAGGAGTGAGGGGGCTCAATGAGCATTATCTTAGCTATTATTAGTTTTCAATGAACTGAATCTCTCAGCTCACCGTAGATGTTTTGCTATATACCTGGTGATTAGACCTGAAATGGTGTCAAATAAAATTCACAAGTGCTGACTTAGGGGAGACAAACAAGGAACTGGGGACCCCTCCTCCCTTTGCTGTCACTGTTTCTTATCCCACCCTGATAAATGGGCTTGGGACACACAAAACAAGAGCCCTGTTGCACTTGTACCTCTCACACAGTGGAAGACTCACTTTGCAGTTTCATTCCATGTGTATCTGTAATTCTTCCCTGCGAGGGTGGTGAGGCCCTGGCACAGGTTGAACAGAGAAGTTGTGGATGCTCCAATCCTGAAAGTGTTCAAAACTGCATTGGATGAGGCTTGGAGCAACCTGGTCTAGTGGAAGGTGTCCCTGTCCATGGCTTTCAGATGAGCTCTGAGGTCTCTTCCAACCCAAATCATTCTGTGATTTTTGCCGACACCACTGTAAAAAACATAAGTCTGCAGGAAATGTGGGGCAGGGTGAGTTTGATGGGAAAGAGACCTCTACTGTTTGCTGAGGCCACTCTTAGCAGTAAAAAGGTGAAGATCCCTTTAATTGTAATAAATTCCCACCTCCTTTCCCAGAAAAGTGTCTTTTGCAGGAAGAGGATGTCTTTTGGGAACCCCAGTCTGAGTCACGGGCCTCTTTTCTTCTTTTCCTCCCTCTTTGTGCAAAGAGGGAATGTGTGTTTTTTATCTGAAGCCTTGCAGGGAATCATCAGGGTTGGTGTAGTGAGATAAAGAATGAAGATCCCAACTGATGACAGTTCAATTAAAAAAAGATCTGGTTTTATCAAGTGATATCAGATTTGTAAAAATGTTTCTGGTTCTGAATGCTTGGCATGAAGGAGCCAGAGCCGAACTTCATCAAATGCTGTTATGCCATTAAAAAAAAAGTCTTCACTTGCTGGGTGTATTTTGTCATGATACGAGACAAGATTTGTCACCTCTGTGCTTGTTCTTTTGAGCTGCCAGGGACTGGCAGCTCCTGTGGGAAGAAAATGCTCTTTGCAAGTGTACTTTGCATAAGAGGTTCGGTGTCTGTCTAGTTGTAGAATCTATTTTTACAAGATTTTGGCTCACAGCATTCTTCAGTCCTAATTGTCTGAATTTAATGCAAAGCTGGTATCTTTGCTGCAATCTCAATGAACTAGTTCATATAACTATAGATCTGGGGATGCAATTTGTATTATTTGGGTCCCACTGGCCCTCAGGTAAGGCTGGATGTATTTCCCATGCACTGCATGTTGTCTGAACACACAAAAGCTCGTTCTGGAGAGTTTTTGTAATCTGAAGCAGTACAGAAACAAGGGAGAGAGGGGAAAGGCATAAAATAGACAGGAGTAAATCACTGACAAGTCCACCTGCCTGATTATCTGCGCTACCAGAGGTCTGAGATTTCCTGTTGTTTTCTCAGCCAGACTATCGCCTTCCATCTCTGGACAAGGGCCTTTCTGTAGAACCTGAATAATTTAAAGCAAATGGATAATTTCACATTTTACCCTTTGACACAATCCTTTATCTTGGATTGTTTGACTCTCTTCTTTTCTCCCTCCATAACCTCCCTGTGGCAGAAGTCAAGCTCTTTGGAAGAGTTTTTTTGGCCTCTAAACATTTTGTGTTCCTCTGCTTGCAAAGATTTCACTATATTACTCCATGGACTTTGCTTAGGAAGAGAACACAGAGCAAGAGAAAGTAGAATGACATCAGATAGCCACTGATCTACCGACTCTTAAGTGCTGGTGTTAAGATGTGTTCACTTTGATTTGCTGTGTTTGATCCCTGCTGACCAACCTGCACTGGTTTGTCAGGAGGCCTCCACAACAGAAATCACAAAAGAAGAACAGATTTAAAGAAACACAGTTTGTCAAGCTATGGAAAAGACAGATAACAGTAAAAGACTGACAGCAAGACCCTAGAGATTAAGTATGACTATGTAAGTGAAGCATCCTATGTGTCACTCAAAAAGGAAAGTAGAAATCTAAATAATATATGAAAAAATAGACTTCCCTGCTAAAAACCCCACAAAACAACATTTTTTCCTTAAGGGTTTTTTTTTTTTGGCATTGTTAAGATATTTCAGTAGTTTGACTGAGGAATCACCAGAGGATCTGAACCCAGTCTGACCTGCTGGGTGGATCCATACTCAGGGCACACCAGCACAGGACCCTCTTGCAGAGGAAGCAGGATGAGTGCTTCCACCCTAGGGATGGAAGAAACTGGAGGAGGTTTCACTCCATGTCCAGCTCAAAGCTGCAACTCATACCTGTGACAACTATTTCCAGCCTCTAGGAAAGAACAGAAGAGTTGTCCTACTGGGGGGGTTTGGAGCTGGAAATGGTTGCGGGGTGTATAATTGCCTCAATATTTGCTGAAGCTTGTGGGTTTTAAGCTTGTGGCTTTTCCTGAGTTCCTCAGGATGATGTGCAAAATGCAATGTATAATAACAACAAGTTGCTCCTCAGTGCTCCTTCTTTTTCCTTCCATGGGTTCCCAAAGATCTGCAAGTCTAAAATAAAATATACACGCTGTGCAGATGGCATCATTCATGGAAGTACAATCTAAGGCACTCAACCTGCTCCTCTCTGTCTTTCCCTTCTCCCTGTCCCCCCTCCCAGACTCTCAATATCGTGACTCCGCGGGTGCGGCCGGAGGATTGCAGCATCGGGCTCCTGCCCAGGAACCATGACAAGAACCGCTGCATGGACGTGCTCCCCCTGGACCGCTGCCTGCCCTTCCTCATCTCCGTGGATGGGGAATCCAGCAACTACATCAATGCTGCACTCATGGATGTAAGCACTGCGCTGTCCCTGCTGGGCTGTGCCTGCCCCGGCTTCGCTCCTTCTCAGGATACTTCCCTGGGGAAAGGGGTCTAAAGCAAAAAACTTATTTACCTGTAGGTTCTGGGTCTGACATCTCCAAAGAGAGCCAAGTCATGTAGGCTGTGATTATCACATTCCCAATGTAGTTTTGCCTCGCACTGGTGGAGAGTTTTTGGCAAAGAGACTCCTGAGATTGCAGTCTGAGGTTGGATCCTAGAAAGGCAGATGAACAAAGTGGTGGCACAGCTCTTCCCATGCGTTGAGCTTTGTATACATTGGGAAGAGGAATGTTTGCCAGGTCAGCCCGTTGGAAGGATTAATTTGCAGTGTGGAGCGAGGGACTGATTTGAACTTAAGCAATTAAGAATTGTGGGATCAGATGCTCAAAATATTTTCAGCTGAGGGACATGAGTTGAGCTGATGTGACTCTGTCTGAGGGCATTTTCCCTTGCTTTGTTTATAGGCTGGAATCTCCCAGCACAGGTCATTTGTGGAGGGTGAATTATGTTGATGGTGTCTTTTTGCTGCAGTGCCTTTGGACAGAGATGTCTTTAAAGCCACTACTTATTGCAGTTGGAGTATGTGTAAATAGAATCCAGGGTGAAAAGTTATCATTTTTTCCCTGGCAATGTCAGGGTCAGTCTTTCTTAATTTTGCCCGTTCTTCAGTCTTTGGGAAACAGTGATGCTACTGCATTTAAGAGGCTCAGTCAAATGGTCACAGAATTTATTTTAGATTTTTTTAGAAAGACTGTGATGTTTTCATTGCAAACATGCCTAAGGAAATTTTTTTTTTAAGTGTGTTTAGTGCTTTTGCAAATCTGAAGAAGCACAATCTATTCTCTGGTTTCTTAGGGACTGGAGATGTTTGCACATTTCAGCCCTCATTACCTCAAAACACTTTGCTAATATTTGTATTCTTTGCCACAAAATTCCCATGAATCTATTTTTTTTAGTACAAAGGAATTTTTCACCTGTCATTTAAATTCATTCACTATGATGTCCTCTGGCTCTCCCTTATCCTTCGATGCAGGAAGCAACTTTGGGGGAAAAAAATAATCAGGGCAAAAAGCCAAAATCTTCCATTTTCACAGCTGTTCCTCTTGAGAACAGAGCTTGCAAATTTTTTTCTTTACCAGTAACTTCATGCCTAAGTCTTGTATTGAGCTTGTACTCTTAGAGGAGACCATCCATCCCAAATTGCCTTGGACCATCCTTAGTTCTTCAATTGGTCAAGACAGACAAGCTGAAAAACACTTGACAGCATAGTTCCACTGTTAATCATTTTATTGACAGATTTCTCATATTTTTCTCTTTTTAAACTTCTCTCCAAACCTTATTAGGCTTGCTCTGTGTCTTACATGAAAGTTGTGATGGAAGACGTGCTAGAGCAGGAAGGGGTGATGGTACATCTGGAATGGGTTTGGAAGTGTGAGTTGCCCCAGGAAGACAAGTGGGTTTTTTTCTCCTCATGGCAAAACTCACAAGTAAATCTTACCTCCAGCAAAAGGTTTTGCCAGGTTTGTAGTCTGCTATATTGGCACACTGTGAAAAATCCATAGCAGGAACATTATGATGTTTAATTAAGAGATAAAATTCACTATTTTATTTGCCACTCTGTTGCCACCCTTGGGCTGGTATGACACAGCCTTTGGCCCATACTGATGTTCCTGGGTTTGAAATACAGAGTAGGGAGACAGAGGAAAGTCCCATTCAGACTGATAAATTACCCAGTAATAGTTTCCTTTTCTTTCTCTCCACTTCACGTGCCATCACCCTCCTCACATGTGCACACTCAGAAGCACAACACAGCCTGTAAGCTGGGGCAGAGCATGCACAGCACCTTCTCCCCCTCCCAGCAGGTTCTGCTCAGCACTCCCACCCACATCTGACTCACATGGAGGAGAAAAGGCAACCCCTCACAATGGCCAGCTTAATACTTTAGGATTTATTTATTTATTTGCTTTTAATCCAAAATTTTATTCTGTTTTTTTCTTTCTTTCTTTGTTTTTCCACAGAATTATTGTGCTTTTAATTTAACTCTGCTTCACAGATGTACAGCACAAAGGACTAAGCAGTTTCCAGGCTCATTTGAGCATAGCCTGCCATGGTTGGAAAGAGATGAAGTTTTCAGTTTGTTCCCTTTCATCTCAGAGAGCCTCACAAACATTCATTAACACAGCCCCACAGAGGGTAGGAGCACAGTTCCGCCCCTTGGTGGTTAGGGAGATTGAGGTCAGGGACCTTTTTGAGGTGAAAGAATAGCATCAGAAATTAAATGCCAGTGTCACAGGCTCTCAATATTGTCCCATAAGCCCGTGAAGGATGGCTGGGATCCAAATGTGCCACCTCTGTCACACTCCATCCCCAGGCAGCAATAACAGACAGGGCTAATCCCTCCTGGAGATCCTCAAGGCTATTTCAGCAGAAAGGAAAGTGTTTGCCTCCAGCTGTTTTCTTTCCAATTATTAATATTACTGATAGTAGTAGTAGTAGTAATAGTAGAATTAGTATTATTTGCTGAGTCTCAAAATATAAATAATTGATTTGGGTAATCTCTGCTCTTGTGACACTTCTTTAATGAAATGTCTTCATTGGGAGCAAAAGAATCCCATTATGAGCCGTTCATTCATTGCAGAGCGATAACAAGGAGAAGGATGTGATTTGTATAATCTGGTTAAATGGCTCAGATTGCCTCGCCAGAGCCTCCCGGGGATAATATTCCTTTGAATAAAAGTTGATTGAATTTTTTTTTTTTTAACTAATCTTATTCTTTTGTTAGAGCCACAAGCAACCTGCTGCCTTTATTGTAACCCAACACCCTTTGCCCAACACCATCGCAGACTTCTGGAGGCTGGTGTTTGATTACAACTGCTCCTCTGTCGTGATGCTGAACGAGATGGATGCAGCACAGGTAAGTGAGTCCTTATCATTTCTCTCCTGCATCTTCCTTCTCAAATCCAGGTGGCTTTCAGAGTGTTTCTGCTGCAGTTTTCATGGGCTACCCCACCCCAATAAATAAATGAGGGGGAACTGGGAAGTAATAGGCAATGTTTTTTTGGTATTGGAGAATATGTCCATGTGCTTGGCTCCTTCTAAGGCAGCTGATTCTTACTGCAGTTAACAGGGATCATAGAAGGGTTTGGGTTGGAAGGGACCTTAAAGACCGTCTCATTCCACCTCCTTTCCATGGGCAGGGACACCTTCCACTATCCCTGGTTGCTCCAAGCCCCATCCAACTTGGCCTTGGACACTTCCAGGGGTGGGGCACCCACAGCTTCTCTGGGCAACTTGTGCCAGGGCCTCCCCACCCTCACAGGTAAAAATTACTTCCTAATATGTAAGCTAAACCTGCCCTCCTTCATCTTAAAGCCATTCTTCCTTGTCCTATGACTCTATAGCCTCCTGAAAAGTCCCTTTCTTGCCCTCTTGTAAGCCTCTTGTAAGCCCCTCTTACATAGTGGAAAGCTGCTATAAGATCTCCCTGAAACCTTCTCTTCTCCAGGCTGAAATGTATATTAAAATTATTTTTAAATTATATAAATACTTTGTATCTGACATACTTACTTTGGTTTTGTGCACCGAAATTTTCCTTCCAAAGCCACTCTCTTCCTTTTTCTATTCGCTTTCATATTTTTGTCTGTCTTGGGCTCAGAAAAATGTTCCCTGCCTCATTCCCAGCATGCTTCACGCTTGCCTGTTGACATGGCATTTCCAGAAGAGCAAAACCAAGAGAGCTGAAACAGTTTGAAGGATCTTTCTCCTGAGATTTCCAGTGCAATTCTGCAATACAGAGAGGTGTGCTCTGCACAGTTTCTGGAGAAGCACATAGTGCTTTTTATGCATTTTTTTCTTTTTAATTCCATGTGTAAGTTGTTTTTTGGCTCCTAAACACACCACCATTTTCAGGATTTGAGCTTGCCAGGGGAGGACTTGTTGCTGTTCCTCCTGTAGTAGCATCTCCAGCCACCTTGCTGATGAGTGGCAGAAGATAACAGCTTTCAAAAAGGCATAATCAAGCAATTTGTGTGAAGAGTACATTTGGCATGGCTAATTCACCCATTACAGCACTCGTTACACGAGAGGAGAGGAACCCTCAAGTAGCTGGCACTCCATGGATTAATTTTCATTTGTCTCTTCTCTATCTTGCCACACTTGAAAGCAGCGAGATTATTGATCTCTTTCTTGATGGTGATGGAGAAACCAATCACCTCATTCCTTGGAGGAATCTCCCATCAGGGTGAACACCGTGGGATTCCATTCCCAGGTGCAGGAAGGGCTCTGCACAGCAGTGGGTTCTCTTGGAGACCTGCAGAGTCCCACCAGCCTGAGAGGAACTGGAGGTCCTCAGCATTTGCTGCCTCCTCTCCAATCCAGCCTCCTTGATTCTGTATTTTGGCATTGAGTCCAGAGGCAAATTTCATCTTTCTTTTTTTATGACACTTCAAAGGAAAACACAGCTTTTTCCTGGAAATGACACATTTTCTCCCACTTGGTTCTTGGAAAACACAAACCTATCAGCCTCAGCCAGTGTTATTTTTGTGACTGTCTTTCTGCACAAGGCATTACCTGCTTTGTTTTTACCTGCAAAGTTTTGGTTTTATGGTGTATTGTGTAGGCACAAACCCCAGGATTTAGCAATGGATGGAGTCACTTTGACACTTACTGGAGCAAAGTGTCACCAGCCAGTGCCAGAACACCCAGGTGGCACTGGAAGTTAAGGATGATTTAAAGTTTGTGTTTTATGGGCTATCAGAGCAAGATGTGACAGTTTGATATCATAAAATCATTTAGGGTGGAAAAGACCTCTAAGACCATTGAGTCCAATTGCCTCCCCAGCACTGACCCATGTCCCCAGGTGCCATATCCACAAATCTTTTAAATACCTCCAGGGATGGTGACTCCTCTGCTTCCCTGGGCAGCCTGTTCCAAAGCCTGACCATCCCTTCTGTGAAGAAATTTTCCCTAATATCCAATCTAAACTTCCTCTGGCACAGACTGAGGCTGTTTCCTCTTCTCCTGTCCATTGTTCCCTGGGAGCAGAGCTTGACACCCACCAGGGTTCACCCTCCTGTCAGGGAGTTGTAGAGAGTGAGAAGATCTCTCTTGAGCTTTCTTTTCTCCAGGCTGAGACTCCCCAGCTCCCTCAGCCACTCCTGGTTCTCCAGACCCTTCCCCAGCTCATTTCCCTTCCCTGGACTTGCTCCAGGCCTCTCAGTGTCTTCTTGAAGTGTGACCACTCACAGACCTGCTCTGTGAAAAGCAGATTTTAAATATTAAGGGAAGTTTTCATCTTTTTCTGCTTTCCACTGCACCTTGAAGTTGTTTCCTAAAGCATCTGCTCAGCTCCCATCTCCTGCCTATTGGACTGATGCTTTGAGAGGAAATCATGAGGCAGCTTGAAAGTCTGAATGAATAGTAAAGAGACCCTTCAAAGGACTTGCTTGTGAGGTCTTGGCTGGCTTGCCTAATCTGGAAAAACTAACAAGGGCCAAGATGCTTAAGATTGTGTGACTATCCCCCCCAATTTCAATCCTATATGATCAAAGGACTGACAGGAGTGCAGGATTAATGCAGTAGCATTCACACACTTGATGTTGTTACTGGCAGTGATTGAACTTGAAAAGCTTGAGATCGAGTTCAAATGAGCATCTGAAAAATTACACTTGGAAATAGGAAGGAAAAAAAGCCAGAAAGAAATACAATCTCAGCAGAAACTGCTAATGAGATCTCATGCAAAATATTTTTTCCCCATAATCTATTTCCAGATGGATTTAAAATACTTAGATTGTAATTTATGTGCATAGGATCTTTTTTTTGTTCTTTCAATTCAGTGGTATCAGCACAAGAAAAAGACTTTCAACCTGCTTCACAAACATCAGAGATTCAGTCATGGTTCATCCTGAAACTAGTGTTGGTCTTGTTGCTTTCAGAACAAACTCATTCTCCTCCCCTGTGTGCTGGTAGAGTCAGAAAACTAAGAAGTTGATTTTACAGAAAGAAATTCCAGTTTGTTTGAATTAAGATTAATTTTCTTGGTGTCTGTACTGTTTCCTCATTAACACCAAACCTCTGTGGTTTCTATTAAATTTATCTACAGACATTAATCTTTTAACGTTCATTTTAAATCTCTACCCCTTCAGAAGCTTCATGTGCCAGCCACCTTTTCTGCCCCTTTAGACTCCAGAATTCAATCAGTTACAAATTGTTTTCCTACAAAAGTAAATGGGAAAAAAGTCAAGGTTCTAAAATACTCTTATTTTATTTCATAGTCATGATATAGAAAGTTTTTACAGATAGAATGAGATCTTCTCTGAACAAAATCATCTAATACAAGATTGGTGATGGATTTTGAGCTGCTTATAAATCCAAAAAGAAAGACCGAATATTAATTTCCTTGTTAGTATTTAAGATGCTTTCTGTTTCTCTCTTTTCTCCAGCTCTGCATGCAGTACTGGCCAGAGAAGACATCCTGTTGTTATGGCCCAATCCAAGTGGAGTTTGTTTCAGCAGACATTGATGAAGATATCATCAACAGGATATTCCGGATCTGCAACATGGCCAGGGTAAGATCCCTGAAATACCAAAAATATACTCAAAAAATATGTTTTGGCATGAGGCAGAGGTTTAGAGATGCTGAATCTCTCACCTAGGAACAAAATTCCACTGTAGCTGCTTCCTTTAATTAACATTTAATCAGTCTGCAATGCTAAAGGACTCTTGGCTGAAAGTAGAAAGTGGAAGATATGAGCTGAAAATCTGTATTTAAACGGTAAGCATTTTTCTGTGTGTATTTGAGAACAATTCATCACTTAGTAGCCAATAAAAACTCATCAGTATTGGAGGAAATAAACTGGGATAGTGTCAGCACTCTCCATCTGTCAGCTACTAGGCAGCATCTCTGAAGACAGATGCAATGTTTACTGGCTGGACTGGGATCCCCAATTGCCACTATTTTCCCTATAAATAAGCAACTGCCATGTCTGTAAGCAACTCTCTGTCTGTATCCTTCAGCCCCAGGACAACTGAAATATAGAAACAAAGTTTAGCTGTGTGCTGGGCCCTGGCAATCCAATTTCAGGGCTGCAGGAAAGAGCCTCAGTACAGGATTTTTGTCTCATTAGTTGTTTCCCAAATTGATTATGTTTCCTTTGTTGTTCCTTTTTCATTTTTTTCAAATCAGAAATGCAAGCAGGATCCACAAATTACGTTTCCAAGCAGTTTGACACATTAGTGTCTGTGTGGTCAGAGCCTGGACAGCTCTGTCAGCTCTGGACAGATCAGTTGTGGCATTGCAGAGAGAACCTTGTGGTCCAGTTACACAGATTGGTTAATCAGTTAGATATTAGACACTTTCCTGGATCCCTGGCCAGCTCCTCTGAACCAGGGACAGTTTTGGAGTCATAAAGCTGATCAGACCAGGGCTCTGTGACTCTCAGGATGGAGCTGGTCCAGGAATGTATGACTGGCAGGGGGGATGCTGTGATCCCCCAGCTCTCTGCACCCAGCCTTGTCCAACACCAATGGCCACTGACAACACGTTTGTGAGCATCCTTTCCCTTCAAAGTCCACAGAGAAATTTTGAAGGCTTCCTTTACCTCTCATGGCACAACTTATTTCCAGCACAGGCAGCCAGGAAAGAGATTTGATTACTGAATCTATTTGTACTTTTGATGAAACCTTTTTCTGGAAACCAAACAATCCAATGCACCCTTTTTCTGTTTGACTCTGTGATACCCGGTCATAATTTTTATCGGAGTACGGACAAATCCTTTTGTCTGCACTTCATTAGACACCCAGAGTGGAGGATGTTAACAGTGGTGATAGGAGCTCCAGAGGAGGAGTTGCTCCCTGCTTTGCTCTGTCCCTCTCTCCCTGCTGTTCCCTGCAGCACGTGTGAAATGCTCTTTGTTTCAGCCTCAGGATGGTTATCGCATCGTGCAGCACCTGCAGTACATCGGCTGGCCGGGATACAGGGACACCCCTCCCTCCAAACGCTCCCTCCTCAAGGTGGTCAGGAGGTTGGAGAAGTGGCAGGAACAGTATGATGGGAGAGATGGGCGGACAGTTGTCCACTGCCTGTAAGTAGGACTGGAAAATGTCTGTAACCTCACACGGTGCTGTCTGAAGAGCTCTGATTATGGATCTGGAATTCTGGTAGTTTGCCAAGCTTCAGCTCAGGAAAACAAAGTGAAATTAACATTTGTGATACACTTCAAGTTGAATATTGTTCTCCATTATAGTTTCCTGAGATTTTACTGATTGCTGTAAGGAATAACTCAAAAAGCTCTGCTATGTTCTGGTGTGTGAGCAGGTCTCATGACTGGAGTCCAGACAGAACCAGAGCAGCATTGCCATGTGTCCAGTTCTGACCGCAGAGCTGCTGTGAGCCCCAGAGCTCTGAGGAGCATCACTGTAGTCTTTGATCTTCTTTGTCCACTACTGCCAGGAATGCCTAAGCCCTTCCATTCTTGTCTCCTGCCCTGGAGCTCTCCACTTTCATAGAGTTATAGAATGTTTTGGGTTGGAAGATACCACAAAGATCATCCAGTTCCAACTCCCCTGCCATGGACAGGGACACCTTCCACTATCCCAGGTTGCTCCAACCTGACCTTGAACACTTCCAGGGATGGGGCAGCCACAGCTTCTCTGGGCAACCTGTGTCAGAGCCTCTCCACCCTCACAGGGAAGAATTTTCTTCCTAATATCCCATCTAACCCCACCCTCTTTCAGTGTGAAGCCATTCTCTCTTATCCTGTCACTCCGTGTCCTTGTCCAACATCCCTCCCCAGCACTCTTGGAGCCCCTTTAGGTACACAGACCCTTGATTATCCATAACCAGTCCTTCCATTAAGGCCTTCCTTAGTGTCCATGGGGTGGAGATGCAATGTCAGCTGTACTCTCACCAGCTTCACCTTCCTCTCTTTTCTCCTGCTCCCAGGAATGGTGGGGGACGCAGTGGCACCTTCTGTGCCATCTGCAGTGTGTGTGAAATGATCCAGCAGCAAAATATCATTGATGTGTTCCACATAGTGAAAACACTACGGAATAACAAATCCAACATGGTGGAGTCACTGGTAAGACTTTTTTTCCTGCATGTTCCCCCTCCCTGTGTGTGTAAGGGCCTTCAGAACAGGGAAGAAATGTCATGGCTTAGTTCAGGGTGAATCAAAATGAATCAGAACATGGATCAGAATTAAAATTTGTCCTGATTTAGCATGAGCACTAAATTGTCCTGCTTCTCTTTGAGCAGAGGGGATGCCCTGGCACTGTGGTGAACAATGTCTCCCATGCCCAGCTGCCTCCAGGAGGGCAAACCTCAAGAAGGTGTCACCCTGACTGTGGGGAGGGGTGGGATTTGTCCTCCTGTCCATGATGTACAGCCCAGGGCTGGATGCTGTGATGTGCCTTAAAACCAGGGAGGGAGAACAGCTTGAACCCCAGACCTTGCTCCCTGCAGCCCAGGAGATTAAACTGTCCTGAATTCAATCATCTCCATCGATCCTGCTGAATTTGTGCCTCACAAGTGATACATGCAGTGAGGGCTGGAGGTGAATAATGAACAGCCCATACTGAGGCTGAGCCTCTGAGTGCTTTCCTTTTCCATTGGTGATACCATCTCCCAGCAATGCTTGTTCAGGATCCCATGAAAAGGCAATCAATGTTTGCCTTGTCCTGCCAAAGGGAATAAGAAAGAGAGAGGAGATATTTTTGCTTGTAGAACAAGGCTGTGAAGAATCTACCCATATCCTAATGCCATTTCTTTCTGTTCTCTCTTTCAGGAACAGTATAAATTTGTATACGAGGTTGCACTGGAATACTTGAGTTCCTTTTAGCCCAGTGAAGGGTGAGGACCCTCAGATGTGCCAGACCCCAACCTCTGGCAGATGCTTCTTCCCTCTCCCACACTGGAAGGCAGTAACAAGTGTGGGAAGGAAAACCTCTCCTTCCTGGAGCAAGAGACTGAGTTTGCACAGACCTCACTGAAAGGAGGAGACGATGCCTGTGTGTGCTGCTGCCTGCTTTCTATTGGA